>JAOBSW010001031.1:0-71841 GCA_026214975.1 Gentiana macrophylla | reverse complement strand
ATATGCATGCTGAAAGATGCTAGCACCTCACCACGATCATTTCAAAAATAATGCCAATTTTAGTTGAAGACGAAATTAACGAACTATCTACGTTACACTTAACATAATTCAACGCGGAGGAGTCAAAGAGGAATCTACTAAATCCACCCCATGCACGCAACTAACTTCGGGTGAGACGTGCAAGATTCGATTGACCACAACTTAGCTTGCATGCATAGCGCAGACCAAAACCGGGTACCTCTTTAGATAAGATTACACTGTGCTTTCCATATTTGAGAGTAACCCACTTGACCACTATTTCTTCTTCAACTTCAAGCATCAAGCGATGAATCAACAAATCACTATTTCATAAGTACTAAAAAAGATAAATTATTTTCACACCTAAAATATCTTAACACACCACTGTTTTATTTCCTAATTGACCCTTCAATTTATTGATTATCAGTTAAGACTCAACTTTAGGCTGAATGTTGATCATTTTTCTGACTTAATTTTTATGCTGAATTATATATGATACTTGAGTCAAAATAAGAATTATCTTTTGACTCATATTCGCCCTGAATAGTTAATAAATGTGAAATATATATATATATATATATATATATATATATATATATATATATATATATATATATATATATAAAGGAATCCATCACGTATCATATGGGACCGTTGATTGAAATGTCACCAACACAGTTATTTTAAATCTATTACTAATACAAAAATAAATAATAAGAAAATCATTGAACATAGTTAAGTGTCGTTAACAATGGGTTGTCAAATTGCAAGAGACGTCTGGAATCATTGTTGCTTAGAAGTTAGAATAATAATTCAAATATTGGTGAAGGGACTTGATTGGATATGATTTTCCGACCCATCAGTTTGTGTATTTCTGTTAACTCGATTCAAAACTTGATTTAATTATAATAAAAAATAGTGTTTGGGTTTGTCAAAGGAAGACTCATCACGTAAAATATTTAAGACTCGTTTGTTTTGGGTGAGCTTTTTTAGTTTTTTTAGATAAAGTGATTGAAGTAATGATTAGAAAGTTGATGGGGTAAAATAAAGTAGAATAATGATTGGTGTAGATTATGAAATGATTGATGAAATAAAATAGAATAATGAATAAAATAATGATAAATATGTAATAAATTTGATAAAGTGAAATGATGAAAGATGATTTAATATTTTTTTATTTGTAGTTAAAGATTTGATTGGTGGGAGAATTGTAAGAAATGATTGGTGGGAGAATTGTAAGAAATGATTGGTGATGTGATGTTAAAAAAATCCCAAAAAAACTATAAGGCAAAACAAACACAACCTAAGTAGGCGATGGGGCCGACCTGAGTACGCCACGCCATGTCATCTTCTAAATAATTATATAATAAATTAGTAGCCTCTACAAATAGGTATTAAGGGTCAAGAGACCAAGAGACATGCCCAATGGCATAGTCTCTAACCCAGATAGGAGATCGGCAGAACTCCTCTACCACCCCACCGCAGTCGGTCAAGGATTTGGTGAAGAGGAGGCTGCTCAGGTTCGCCATAGTGGCTCTGGGGCTCGCAGGACGAGCGAGAGATCCCGGCTATGAACCCACATCTTTGAATAGCTAAATATAAATAAGGAAAGAATTTTGGGTCATAAAGATTGTGATCATGACATCCAAATATATCTATAATTATTCCTAAATTATAGAGATTTATGCGTGTATTTATCCTTAGGGAATAATAATACAATTCCTTGTAGAACAAGGAACACTACTAGAATTTTACCTTTTGGCGCAACCGAGAAATGGCGGAGAGTATTTGCAACAACGTTGTCTCAAATAATGTTATTTGTGTCGACGTGTAATTCACTTCATTCAGTAACACCATTTGTATCACTTCGTTGATTAAAAAACAACTTTTGGGTCAACTTTATGTTGACGCAAAACTTTTGTCTCAAAAGGCATAAATTCTTGTAGTGGAAAGTGATGAACCGTCCCATATATAAATAAACCCTAAGGAATTTACGAAAGATGTGATTTCAATTAAATACATTGGATACGTAGGTAACTCGAGACAGACAACTCCCGAGCTCAGTCTAAAAATACACCAAACCACCCCCGTTTCATATTGTTTCGAGAGTTTTGGATCTTGAATCGTTGTCACTCAAGGACATACGGCCCGGATAATTACTAGATGAGATCCAGCATCGTCAATTGGCGCTAGAAGGAGGTCTTCCTTTCTGACAAATCTTTCAAGAATTTCCAGAATCTTGTTGTTAGAATTACCATGGCTGAGAACACAAGCAAGAAAGGTGCTCAGGATACAGTGGATCCAACCCAGCAAGGTGGAGCTGCCACCACCACCCAGCGCAGCAACACTTGCTCCATTTCCAACGCGTAGGTCCACCCCTCCTTTCCCCAGTTCTCTAGTTCTTCTTAGTGCCTGCATATTCGTACAAATATGAGAACCACAACCAGTATCTAATACCCAGTGGTTAGACTTAGAAGAAGTAATGTTGATCTCAATCATAAATATACCTGAAGTCAAAGCATCAGAATGCTTCTTCTTGGTACTCAAAAAGCCTTTGCAGTTTCTCCTCCAATGTCCGGTCTCACCGCATTGGAAGCAAGCATCCTTGGATTTGTCTATTGCTATCTTAGGCATTGGCTTAGGTGCAGCCTTCGCCTTCTTGGACTTTTTCTGGGCTTTTGCCTTGCCCTTGCTTGAAGTGACCATCAACACTTGGGGATTTGTGGAAACCATCCCGGAGCCCGAACTTTAGCAAGAAAATGCCGGATGTTCGGGTACTTCTGGCCCACAATGTCTCAGGATGCGAAAGAACTGGTCGAAAATGTTAGGAAATCTACGCGGGAACGTAGCGGAATTCAAAATTTTATTTCCTTTTAACCAAGATTGGCTTCGTTTAAGCAATAAACAAATAAGTAGTAGACGGTGGTTACCTTGCTTGATCTAAAAGACCGACGCTTTGACCGTCTAAGGAGAGTAGCAATGCACGGAGCCGCCCAAGCGTTCGGACTATACCGGTGATCCACACGAACAGCCCGCCAGAATCCCATCATGAATTGCTATCAGAAAAACTCGGTTGCTAGACCGACCTTTTCTCTCTCTCAAAACCCTCTCTAAGAAGCTCTATATTTTTAACAAGAACTATTAGCTCTGGAATTGTGATGTTCAAAAGAGCTAGCCAACCCCATGCTTATAAGGTGTTGGGGCGCCACTTATGATTCCCAATCTGATCGAGATTAGCTTCCTAGTAGATTGTGGAGAAAGAAAAATTTTCCTAATAAAATAAGGAAAATACCTTTGATTGATTTATCTCATTTAATATTCAATACCTTATATTAAATATATTTTCAAGATATATATTGACAATATCTTATATTGAATATATCTTTATCTTATTACCATAAATCTATTTTTCCAAAAATCAATTAATATCCAATATTAATATTATGGTAATCTTATTAATTAAATTACACAATCCAAGTGTGTATCTCATACATAAAAACTCATCGCCTTTATCCAAATTAATTGGCATCTAGAATATTCTTTAATTAATATAATGCTATGATTGATTAATTTGCAAAATACATGTATATCATATATATATTTGAATACATATCTAATATATGTACATTTAATTAATCAATATAATTAATATCTTGTATTATATTTATTTATAATAAATAAATACCACCATATTAATTTACCACTATAACCTTTATTGCATGAGATAAATTCTTTCCTTATTTGGTTATCAACTATAACCACATTTTAATCCGGCTAGATGTTCTTATGTGTATGACCCGATAGGCTTCCGAATATGTTGGCCGTAGACATAAAGAGCAAATAACGAAAATACCCTTCACACCTAACGATCACGGGATAACGTCTAGCAACACACCGTGACCCCCAATCATTGGAAGAGTCAAATGCAATGACTACTACCTTTCATGTGAAACAGTTGCCGTGTAAATAGAATCCTATCGCTGCAATAATATCTATACGGTCATACGTCGAGTGTCAAACATCAACGACCGTATCTTATAATCTGGATATCATGCTCTCTCGAAGTAACTCACTTACTTCGACTCTGCAAAGATTCACGAGAGTAAGACATTTCTTATAAGAAGGCCCTTTCGGATATTCACTCCTATAATAAGTGCGCGATTTCGGACGACCAAACATGTATACTCCACATGCTTCTTGATTATCACACCCAATCATTTGTTGGAAGTAGCGCTCGAAAGACAATTTATGTAATTGTTTTTATAATTAATAAATGACAGATTTATTCTCATCTTATTAGTTGCTTCGTGCTTGTAAGTAATACACTGCTGAAAACCCCAAATCGTATCATATGTAGCCATATAACTTAGTGTGTGTCACACATGAGGATTAAGTTTATGGTGATAAACTAAAAATGTAAGTCCGTGGTGAACTTAATCAAAGTATGGGGTCTGTTGATTAAACCACCATTAATGCACCCAGAACACTTTATGGTGTGACCATCTTATACGGACCTCGATATTGGTTATCTAAGTGGGGCATTTATATATGATGTAGTCATATAGGACTGGACCGATTTAATCTGCATTTCTCATATAATTCCGTGATTAAGAAATCTTATTAAATCACAAGATGATCATATATGGATTAACCTTAATCCTGAAGTGATTGCAGACGCCTGCTTGTTTGAAGATAGGGTTTGATGTGTTTGTTAAGGTTTGATGTGTTTGTTAAGGATTGCACGAAAGGTGTCCTAAACCCAATCGGGTTGGACCGGATCCGACCGGGTCGGATCATTTACAGTCTATTTAGTTCATGTAATAACTTTATTATGATTAATAAAAGCACTTATGTTATTATATACTGTTTATCTTCATATTATTTGTTGTATATATATAGTAACGTCCCTAGTATCAATCATGATAGAGAAACCATGATAGTGATTATGGTTGATGAGATCTCTAATCACTATAACAAGGTTGGTACTTAAATGTCTCTAGTCTTATATATTATCAAATGGGACATTGATAGTATAATCAGGACTAAGCGTGATGGATGTCTTCTATCTTTTAGAAGATAGTGATAGATCTCGCTCTATCGAAGTGTAGAGACACTTGACCGGTATGCGTGGGCGTGTATTAGAGAATGCGTCGTTAGATGACCCACTTACATTAAGTGTCACACTATGTGGCGGTTGTGTAATTATCCTTTTGACCAGAGTCTTCATGGCATCACGGTGTGGATTGTCATGCTTTGACACTATTGAGATTTCTCCTAACCACGGGGCGATCATGCGGTAGTGATTGGGTATGATATTGAAGCATGCGGAGTATACATGATTGGTCATCCGGGAATCGCATATCCTATGATTGGGATCGAATATCCGAAATGGCATTCTTATAAGGAATGTCTAGTTCTCGAGAATCTTTGCAAAGTGGGAGTAAATGTGTTATTCCGAGAGAACATGATATCCAGATTATAAGATACGATCGTCAATGTATTGACACTCGAGACACGATCGTATGGATATTATTACAACGATAGGATTGTATGTTACACGGTAACTGCTTCACATGAAAGGTAGTAGTCATTTCTTTTGACTCTTCCGATAATTGGGGGTCACGGTGTGTTGCTAGACGCTATCCTGTGATCGTTAGGTATGAAGGGCATTTTAGAAAAATGCACTTTGTGTCTACGGCCAACATACTCGGAAGCCTATCGGGTCACACACATATGAACATCGAGTCGGATTAAAATGCGGTTATAGTTGATAACCAAATAAGGAAAGTTTATCTCTAGACTATAAATGTTATAGTGGTAAATTAATATGGTGGTATTTATTTATTATGAATAAATAAAATACAAGATATTAATTATATATACAAATTATGTTAATTAAAGAATATTCGGAAGTCAATCTTTTGGGATATGGGCGCCACTTTTGATGTGTATAAGATACACTTGGATTGCGCACTTTAATTAATAATATTGCCATAATATTAATATATGATATTAATTGATTTTGAAAAATAGATTTATGGTAATAAGATAATTATAATCAATATATGATATTGGCAAAATAAATTATAATTAAAGAGATAAATCAATCTAGTTGGTTTTCCTTATTTTATTGGGAAAATGTTTTCTTTTCCTACACACTAATTGGGGCGCCACCTTTAGCTATAAATAAGAGGTGGGTGTCAAGCTCTTTTGTACAACACAATTGCAAGAGCTCATAATTCTTGTGTAAAATAGAGAGCTATCCATAGTGAGTTTGTGAGGGAAGAAAAGGTCCGGTCTAGAAGCCGGAGTTTTTCCGATAGCAATCAAGGAGGATTCCGGCAAGGGGTTTCGTGTGGATTAGCGATAGAGGCCGGATCGTGGGCGGCTTGCGCGTTGAACTACTCTCCGTTGGCGGTCAAAGCGGCGATCTTATAGATCATCGAGGTATAACCGTCAAACTACTTAACGTGTTTATTGTTTTAAGCGAAGAACGATCTAGAAAAAGGAAATCAAATTTTAAATTCCATGCGTTAAACTAGTGATTTCTAACAGTCGAAAGCGGACCAACATGCAAATCAAGACAGGGCTAAAGAAACACCTCGAGAAAGAATGCGAAAATAGGTCCGAGCACTTACCCTACATTTTGTGGGCATACTGAGAACAACGCTGAGCTCGGCCACATAAGAAACTCCATTCGATCCTGGCATATGGATGCGAGGCAGTAATTCCGGCTGAGATCGGCCTACCATCACCATGAGCAGAGCTCTATTCTGAAGAACAAAGATTAAGCGAGCTTAGGCAAACAAAATACGACCTAGAGGAAGCTCAAAATATGGCCTTTATCAGAATGGCCAAGTATAAGCAACAAATTTCCTAGTATTATAACTCTCGAGTTAAACACTCATATTTCAAAGAGGGAGATCTGGTGTTTAGAAAGAACGAGGTCAACAGGCAAGGTCCTCAAGGTAAACTCGATCCAGGCGGGAAGGACCTTATAAAGTGGTCAAAGTTCATGGAAAAGGCACATATCAACTAGCTGATGCAAATGGCAGGACCATACCACGCATTTGGAATGCCACCAACTTGAGAAAATTCTATGTCAAGGACAAGTTCCAGGCTTTATCCTTTATGTTTATTTTATGTTTCAGTCTTTATTTACCAATAAGGTGAATTGAACATCAATTTTTATAATAAATTTTATATTTTGCACAAGTGCATAACTGTTCTTTAAATTTATATATACTTGAAATAAGTCTGTAGGACAGATGATAAGAACTGAGTTGCAGAGCAGACTTATTAAGTTTGCGACAAACTTAATAAGTCTGCAGGACAGACGATAAGAACTGAGCTGCAGAGCTGAATCTGAAACTTTGCAAAGGACAAACTTAACAAGTCTGCATGACAGACGATCAGAACTGAGCTGCAGAGAAGACTCAGAAAGTTTGCAAAGGACAAACTTAATAAGTCTGCGGAGATGATGATCGATCGATCGAGCTGCAGGGGAGACTCGAAAAGTTTGCAAAGGACAAACTTAATCGTCTGTTTGGATGGGTGATAAGATCTGAGCTACTGAGCGGACTCGAAAGTTTGCCAGGACAAACTTAACAAGTCTGCAGGGCTGATGATCAGACCTGGGCTGTAAAATAGACTCAGAAAGTTTGCAAAGGATAAACTCTCTAAGTCTGCAGGATAGACGATCAGCACTACTACAAAATAAAACACCAAGTACACCATTCAAAGAAGCATAACTCATGAATGATGTACCACGGGGGCAAGAGGCCCTAAGACATACTTTGAAAAAAGAAATGGGCCAAAAGATATGGCATAATAAATGCATCAATATGGTAAGTGCATAAATGACATACATTGTCAAAAGAGCAATATGAAAGTTTTCAGAACGAAGTTACAGGTTTTTCAAAACAAAATTATAATCAAAAGCCTAAAGGCTATTTTAAGACTCAGCAACATGACCCTGTTGAAAAGGCAGAGAAAAAGAAGGACCAGCTTGGCGAGCAGCTGCAGGTCGGCGAGCATACTTCACCGCCAAGTCTTCACCTGCCTGGAACTCCTTGAGTATGCCATCATAGACTTTGTTAGAGCCAGGCTTACGAAATCCCCTATGGGTAAGATCCTCAATCACCAGTTCAGGGCATTGGGTTTTGGCTTCGTTCACGCCTAATGTGTACCCATGCCACAAGATTAGGGCCAACAAAGCCTTCAAGGCCTCAGAACAGTGAGTAGAGATCTTATAATCATGAACAGCTTGGTCGATCTGCGTAGGTATCGCAACCTTCAGCTCTTCATTCTCAGTTTGGAGTCGGGAAACCGCATCCTCTAACTCTGAGGTTTTCTTAACATGATCAACAGTTGCCGCCGGTAGGTCGGCGGCGAATTGGTCCCTTATCTTCTGCAGCTCGACTTTTTGGGCAGAAAGTTGCTCGTCCAGGTCGGAGATCTACCGATCCTTGGAGGTCGAGGCGTCCTTATACTTTTGGCGGCTTGTTGAAAGCACAGCAACCCGCTTCTCTAGTAATCCTTTTTGGGAAGATAGGTTATCAAACCTTTTTAGTACTTTCTTCCCAATCTTGACGACCAGGGAGAGTATTCCGGAGGTCAGTAAGGCTACATGATAATGATAAGTGAAAATACAAATGAAACGAAAAGTCAAGAAGGAACTTACCGCAGCAGCTAAGTCCTTATCTAACAGACCAGATATATCAGTAACCTGGGGTAGATAACCCCCCTCAAAGTCAAAAGCGACCTGTTCACTACGATCGGACCTGCCTCTTTTTCTCATAGATCGGGAGTGCAACTAGAGCTGCCCCTCCATGGCCTCAGGCTCAGAGCCGTCCAGAACTACCAGGCGCTCATCGCCTCTCTGCTCTGTGATGACGCTCTAAATGGTACCAATAATCATACCTATATTCACCCTGAATTCTACTCAAGAGAGGATAGATAGGCTCGTTATTGCCTAGAATATGTGTTAAAGGCTATGTGAGTGTTTCGGGATCGTAATTCTGCATCTATGTTATTTTCCCGATGTTTTGAGTACTGCTTTTGTCTCATTTTATGCGTGTTTTATATGATGTACCGAATCTGGAGCATTGGAGAACGGATCTGGACCAAAAGGAATGCATTGGGCTGAGTTATTGAAGTCCAAGAAGAAGCCTGCTGAAGAAAAAGAAGAATATAAGGCCCGGTAAACCGGTGACTTATTCAACACGAAATTTATTCTGCCGCATTGTCTAAGTCGGTTAGGGTTTTAGAGAGTCTTAAGTCGGTCATTGTATCTATATAGGCGCGATTATCGATTATTGCAGAAGTCTTCATAGTTTATTATCAATTCTTTAATTACATTACAATTATTATGAAATAAAGTTTTCTTGAGCTTTGGAGAGTTGTTTTTGGTTTCCTCCATTCTTCCATCATCTTTAGCTTGAGTAGATCGAGCTAGATCTCCATTGTTGAAGGTATGAAGCTTTGAATGTTCCTTTTGTCTTCAATATGGTAGATCCATTCGTATTTATGTGTTTTAGTTAATCATGTTTAACAACCCTATAATTTACTTAGTTTAATCGTACCGAGCAATGAAGATCCAGAAATTAGGAAAAGCCGCCCCAAGTAAACCGGTGGTCTATACCGGTTTACCGAGGCATATTTTAGAATACCTAAACTGAGATTCACTACAGTTACGTTGATCGGAAGGAATAATTAAAATGAGTAATAGGTCTGGCCAATCTAGTATTCGTAATTCATAAATTAACATGAAGGACCACAAATGAAGTGTTAATTAGGACATAGTCTTGATGGATCCTAGGAACGTGCTGGTCAATGTCAACAGCTGTCTAGGCGGGTTAGCGGTATGAGGTAACGCTCAATATCAACAGTTCTGGTTCTTTAAACGTATGGGCTATTACGGACCAATTAAGGAGAGTAGCTTGCGTATAGATTGTCTACTGCCATTGTCGGAGTAGATATGAGTAGGAATTGCACCCGTAGCTGATAAATATGATAATAATCATTAAAAGCTCGCGATTAATCTAAGGAAATTATGTGGGGAAGTAAACATAACGATTAACTAATCCAAATTAATAGATCGGTGAGGAGAGAGAGAGAATACCATGTTTGTTTTATTTTACGTTATTGTTGGTCAGGGACCGCCTATATGTTGCTTCTTAATTAGGTTAGAATTGTTTATACTTATAAGTTGCATTGTCTCTGTGGGATCAAACTTGACTCGCATTTACTATACTACGATGTATCTAGTATTCTTGCTAGTAATATCGACTTTAGTGACTTACACGCGATCACTCTGTATGAAGCATAGGGACTGTCTGCCCGTCCCTTTGAAGACCCCCAGAGGTTTGAAGACCCTCAGTGATTGCCTCAAGGTTCACAGGTGGAACCTCCGAGGTGCCAACTGCCTGTTGGGGAGATTTTGCATCATTAAAACAAAAGAAAATTTTATAAAACCTATACTACCATGCAAAACTACCTCCTAACCGGCCGAATACCGGGTAGTTGCTAGTAAAGTTGGATAAGTACGGGTATCGATCCTCAGGGAAAAGGGCTATTGAATCTAATCTAATTAATCCTTCTTTATTAACTAAAACCTAAACCTAAACTAAAACGGAAAAGTAAACTGGACAGAGGATTGTTAATCCAAAGCCAGGAAAGATAGTTGGATCAACATAAAATAAATCTAAGCTACAACAATAAATCTATCTAACGAACATGATAATGACTGAAGCGATTAAACATGGAACAAATCATAATCCACCATCCCGCAACCCTTAATTTCTTCCCTAGATTATCTTATAGTGATTTAATTCAAGTTGTGGTTTCACCTATCAAACGTATGAATTCCTACTTTCGTAGATGAATTCGCCTATCAATCTCTATCTTTCGATTTACGGAGATTAACGCATCATAAAATAAACCAAGGTGCAAGATTTACTAGATCTAACAACCTAGACATTCAACCTATCAACTTTCGTTTGACATAGATCAAAGCGTCTATTCTTTCCTATGGTGATCTCGCGTTTACACCGACTTTAGTCCCACGGTAAACATCAAACATGCACATCTTTCGATATAAATGCAATACACAAATAAACATAGGAAAAATACAATCTTTAAATTAAACTCATCCATAAAATATCCAAAGAAAGGAAATAAGAGAAAGCTGAAAAATCTCACATGGCTGCTCTCTGTTTGATCATCTTCAAGCCAACACCATGATCGAACCAAAGAAGAGAAGAAACGACATAAAATAAACACCTAATCTAACCCCGGATCACCCGAGCACAAGGCTCGGGTGATCGACTTAACTCCCGAAAGCGGCCGATGTCCGTGTAATTTTAAGTATGAAAAATCTGATGTAATTAGGGTTGGAATCGCAGCTGCTTTTATAGAAAAATCAAGTCGGTTGCTACAAAGATACGGTGCCGGACGGGCGTTCATAAGGTCGGACGCCCGTCCACTATTTTCAGCAACAGCATCCAAACTTGTAACGCTCATATCTCGGGCCTCGTATGTCGGAATGGAGTGATTCAAAATCCTGTAGAATCCTCTCTTCAAGCCCTACAACTCTTCTCTTGAGGTCCAGGGTCAAATCGGTTGTTATCATATCAATAACTGCGTTGCAAGGTCGTCACTACCCGGAATCCTGATTTTCCGACATTTATCTTGATTGATTTCTTTCCTTATATCTTTCAATCTTCCATAACTTTGATTGATCCTTTCCAAGCACGAATTTGGCTCTCTAAAATCATCTCTTCCATCATCAATGAGTATCTACAACAATAGGAAAACATACCAAAGCGTAACGTATTTCCAAAATAACATAAAATCATCATTTAAGCACATAATTAGATTTCGTTTTGAGATTTAGCTATTAAAAACATCATTTACTCAATTAATCGATTATAAGCTCGATTTCTATGAAAAACATCCATATATGGGGAATATTGATATAAAATATATCCTTATAAAACGTATAAAATCACCCTTAACAACTCCCCCACACTTAAACCTTGCTCGTCCCGATCAAGACAAAACATAATCATCACTCGAGACAAATAAACATCTTAGCAAATATAAAACATATTCAAGTAGTTTAGAGGTTCACCCAAGTGAGTGTGTGCATAGCCATAATAAACTTCCACTAAATCCACACTTGAAATTGATTCAAGCAAAACTAGCCAACATCCCATTTAAATTAGAAATATAAAAACGATTATAACATGCACCTCACAAAACATACTTATCCTGAAAAGATAATAGAATACATCTAGAATCTTTCCGACATACTCAGAGGATAATCCCTACAGCATATCTATCAGTTTATACTGGGGATAAGACTTACGATAACTAAGCTTTTCATTCAATTCATAACACTATTCTCATAAGTTGATTTAATTATTTCACTTAAACACACATTAGAATGAGCTATTGCCCGGTCATAGCAGAATAGGACATTTCGAGATAATCCCTACCTTACTCCAATCATAAGGCGACTTTTTCTAACTCGTCGTGAGCTCTTGGTCATCATGGTGGAATAGGACATACGTGGTATACCCTACCGCACTCAAATCATAAACCACTTTTCGACACACGACGATATATTATTAATTCAACTTCTTCTTAACAACCTTAGTTACGTGTTACTTATCACATTCAAACATCTAGATATTCACAGTATGTCATACTCTAACTCTAAATACAAACTATTAAAATTTCCAAAATTCGTATGCAAGCAAAGAAACATGCGATAATCATCAAAAATTTCTAATCAAATGGGCATAGCTTTAAAAATATAGCTCATCATTTACTATGGCACGTGAAAAAAAATACTGTTGGGTGAAACATCTAAAGTTACTAAATATGCAAAATAATGCACCAATGACATAAGAACTCGAATAAAGATATGCATTTGTTCACTCGGGACAAAACAAAATTTGAAAAAAATTAGCACTTTTCATAGAAATATAATAGTATGGCAAATGAATGTAGATACTATTCCTCCCCACACTTAAATTACAACATGTCCTCGTGTTGTGCAAAATAAAAGAAAAGAGAACTTAGCCGATTGTCGCTTACGAAGATGGCAATTCGGGGCGTGCCACCGGACACATCCGAGGACGCCGGATGCAAGCGTGATCGTGACCATCCACCGGAAAACTCAAGCTTCATCTAAAAGCGCACAATTGCTAATGTAAACACCACTCGCACACTTGAAAACAAGGCAAAATCTCGGGGGCACGGGGGAAAATAGCATTTTGCTAATACAAGAAGTGAGCACATGATATAATGGCTTAGATGGGAAAATCACCACACAGGGAAAGTACAGGACACCTAAGCATCACATAAGCCACAGAAGCTTATAATACAAATATAGCCCAACATGTGCATACAAAAATAATGATACATGGAACATTACAAAGTAGTAGGGCTAGGTGCACTAGATGAAAATATATTACATTGCAATCTACATGATATGCAATCCTAAAAATAAAATAAATAAAAATAAATTCTGACAGGCTCAGTTGAGCGGAGTTCCGAGGACAACCTACAAAGACTACGGCTGTCACGAGAAACTAAAAAAAAAAGCGAGGTAGTATTACGGAAGCCGACAGTTAACTACACTCAGGAAAAATAAAAGAAAAATAGAAAAACAATGCAACTAGATGACATGCAACTAAATGATATGCATCTAAGTGATATGCAGAAATAAAAGAAAATAAAAGAAAGAAAACTAGCCCACTAATTAGCAACATGACATGTATATAATAAACGTCTACCAAATAATGACAGGTTACGATAAATGACAGTGTTGTCCATTACATGCAGTGTAGACGCGCTTTAAGACTCATCAAAAGTGATAGCATTATGGAAACCAACAGTTAGCTATACTAAACAGATATAACTCATATGGAAAAAGACGTAGCATACGGAAAACCGACAGTTACTACCCAAATGAGTTAAAAAAACAACAAGGAAGCACATAAGTCTCAAAGCTTGAAAGATTCATCACAGCGGTATGTAGCATACGGAAACCGACATTAGCTACTAATTAACAAATAGACCAATTATAGCTTACGAGAACCGGCATATCACTATAACTTGCCTAGATGAATCATGTATAAGAAAAAAATTAATCAATTATTTAACATGGATCGGTAGATGGAAAGATGTAAACATGTAATTTCAGGACATCTACGTAAAGAGATATATACGAAGCTCGTATGAAAAATCCACATCAAATAAAAGCATTAAAATTTAAATCAAGAAAAATTGAACACGGATCAAGCGTCCCATACGATCGACGGGCGTTCACCTCAAAATGCGAAGATCGGACGGCGTTCATCCAAACAAACGCCGTTTGACTTGAAAACCGACGAACGGGCGTTGAAAAGTATAGGCGCTGTCTGGTCCTTCAAACGAGCGAGTTGAAACTTTCGGACGAGCGAACGTCCATCCAACCAGGCACGCCGGTTACCTGCATGTTAGAAGTGCTGGGCGGCGTTCACTTACGTGAACGCCGTCCGATCATCAATTTGCACAGAACGCAGAAAAAAACACGAAACCCTAATTATCCTAAACAAAATCATCACAAAGCAACCTCATCACATTAAAGCACGAGAGGTCGATTAGATAACACAAACATGTAATTCACGTGTCATAAATCGAGTAAAAAAACTTTTGCACATTCTTAACCCAACGGTTATCGAAACACGGCAAAATAAAAAAACCTCAATTTATTCAACGCTACTTTTATTGAAAAACAAAAACAAAAAAACACGTAGCGAAATAGAAAAATTAATTCAATTAGATTCAACAAAACACCGATTCCCGGCAACGGCGCCACTTTTGTTGCGGAGATTTTGCATCATTAAAACAAAAGAAAATTTTATAAAACCTATACTACCATGCAAAACTACCTCTAACCGGCCGAATACCGGGTAGTTGCTAGTAAAGTTGGATAAAATGCGGGTATCGATCCTCGAGGAAAAGGGCTATTGAATCTAATCTAATTAATCCTTCTTTATTAACTAAAACCTAAACCTAAACTAAAACGGAAAAGTAAATCGACATGAGGATTGTTAATCCAAAGCCGGAAAGATAGTTGGATCAACATAAAATAAATCTAAGCTACAACAATAAATCTATCTAACGAACATGATAATGGTCAAGCGATTAAACATGGAACAAATCATAATCCACCATCCCGCAACCCTTAATTTCTTCCTCTAGATTATCTTATAGTGATTTAATTCAAGTTGTGGTTTCACCTATCAAACGTATGAATTCCTACTTTAGATGAATTCGCCTATCAATCTCTATCTTTCGATTTACGGAGATTAACGCATCATAAAATAAACCAAGGTGCAAGATTTACTAGATCTAACAACCTAGACATTCAACCTATCAACTTTCGTTTGACATAGATCAAAACGTCTATTCTTTCCTATGGTGATCTCGCGTTTACACCGACTTTCGTCCTACGGTAAACATCAAACATGCACATCTTTCGATATAAATGCAATACACAAATAAACATAGGAAAAATACAATCTTTAAATTAAACTCATCCATAAAATATCCAAAGAAAGGAAATAAGAGAAAGCTGAAAAATCTCACATGGCTGCTCCTGTTTGATCATCTTCAAGCCAACACCATGATCGAACCAAAGAAGAGAAGAAACGACATAAAATAAACACCTAATCTAACCCCGGATCACCCGAGCACAAGGCTCGGGTGATCGGCCTTGAAAGCTCCCAGAAAGCGGCTGATGTCTGTGTAATTTTCGTATGAAAAATCTGATGTAATTAGGGTTGGAATCGCAGCTGCTTTTATAGAAAAATCAAGTCGGTTGCTACAGTAACGGTGCCGGACGGGCGTTCATAAGGTCGGACGCCCGTCCACTATTTTCAGCAACAGCATCCAAACTTGTAACGCTCATATCTCGGGCCTCGTATGTCGGAATGGAGTGATTCAAAATCCTGTAGAATCCTCTCTTCAAGCCCTACAACTCTTCTCTTGAGGTCCAGGGTCAAATCGGTTGTTATCATATCAATAACTGCGTTGCAAGGTCGTCACTACCCGGAATCCTGATTTTCCGACATTTATCTTGATTGATTTCTTTCCTTATATCTTTCAATCTTCCATAACTTTGATTGATCCTTTCCAAGCACGAATTTGGCTCTCTAAAATCATCTCTTCCATCATCAATGAGTATCTACAACAATAGGAAAACATACCAAAGCGTAACGTATTTCCAAAATAACATAAAATCATCATTTAAGCACATAATTAGTTCGTTTTGAGATTTAGCTATTAAAAACATCATTTACTCAATTAATCGATTATAAGCTCGATTTCTATGAAAAACATCCATATATGGGGAATATTGATATAAAATATATCCTTATAAAACGTATAAAATCACCCTTAACACCGCCTTACTAGTAGGTATGCAGGTTCAAGAGTTGTTCGTTGTGCTCGGCCACAACCTCCTCCTCAAGGCCTCCTAAAAATGTCGAAGAAAGCCACCACCGAAAAGTAAGAAGTTACAAGGTTAGTACGAGCAGGAAAAATACATCGATTATGAACAAGGAAGTAAGGCGGAAAAGATAAAGCCCAACAATTATCGTACTCCTCTTGAGTAAGCCTCTGGCACGGATCAGGCCCCGAATCGGCCCGGTCGAGTACGCCTCGATCACCTCAGAAGACCACTCCTTATGGTCTAGGAAAACACCAAAACTGGCAATATCTTCCAGCAACCGAGCTCCAATCCCAATAGGGCACACATCCGCAGTAATGGAGTTAGAATTCCACCTACCTAACTCCGGGTGTCCCTTATGACGAATGAAGAAAAAAATGGGATTTCCACTTGTGGATACAAGTTCTCCTTTTGAAAGAATAGGATGTCCCGCCAAAGGGTGCATCGGCGGGGGAAGTAATACCACCCACTGTGGTTTTAACTTTCTTGTCTTTGGTAGAAGGTCCGGAACAAATCCACAGAAAACTCTGTGTCTATACATCTAGGACAAATGGCAAAGCCTATGATTGTCCTAACTCCATTGGGAGCAATTTGGGAAGACCCCAACTGGTAATGCCTAAGGATAGCTAAAATGGCCGGGCAGAAAGGTACCCTAAGGCCACGCTCAAACTGTTCCTTATAAATGTTGCAGTACCCCTCCGGAGGCTGATGAGCATACCGGTTGGGGGTACCAGGAAGACGAGGTGAATACCGATCCAGGTCGACCCCATATTGGTTACAGATCTAGACGAGCTTGTCCTGGGACAAAGATGAGTCCACCCCATGACTACCTACTGCTGCCCTGGTAGCCATATGTCGTTTTAGACTCTGGTAAAATGGGGAAAGCCCAGGTGGTGGTGGAGCTTGTGGTTGATTGGTAAATCGAGGATCAATAATCAAGTGCTCAAATCCCCTACGATTTATCACAGGCACATGAACTAGGGTTACAAATTGGACCCTAGAATCGGATTGGGACGCAAACTCTCTCTCGATAGAACTACTAGTAACAGGCCCTACCTCATCAATAGGAAAGGAAAATCAAAAGAAGAAAGAGAAGAACATAAATTGAAGAAGAATAAGCGTACTTGGTAAAATGCAAGAGTCTTGAAGAGAAACCCAAACCTTCGATTTAATTGTGACAATGAGAAGAAGTGGGAAAGACTAATGATAAGACGGGGGTTATAACCCCCCAGTCGTGGAAAATGACGTCCGTTATGGGGAGTCTAGAAAGACGCCTCGGTTCTCAGGAAAGTAATTACGCCTGAGTTAATAAGTCGGCACCTGGTAGCTAGGGAATTCAAAACGCGAGGTCGGATAATATCGGCCGAGCAGGATTGGCGCAGATCTGACCGGCTAGAATCATGATCAGATCTGAGGGGCTTCTGATGAGATCCAACCCGAGCCACTCCACGTGTCATCCTCTAAATAATCATATAATAAATGAGTAGCCTCTACAAATAGGCATTAAGGGCCAGGAGCCCAAGAAAGCGTGCCCAAGGAAGGTCCCAACCCTGGGTGGGAGATCCGCAGGAACTCCTCCACCACTACCACAGTTGGCCAAGGTGCAGTGAAGAGGCTGCTCGCCCAGGTTAAGCCGTAGTGGGCACTGGGGGCTCAACGCAGACGAAAGCGAGAGGATCCTGGCTATGAACCCACGTCTTTGAATAGCTAAAGATAAATAATGAAAGAATTTTGGGTCATAAAGACTACGATCCGACATTCAAATATGTCAATAATTATCCCAAAATTATTTGGATTTGCGTGTATTTATCCTTAGGGAATAATAATACCATTCCTTGTAGAACAAGGAAAGGGATGAACCATCCCCTATATAAACAAACCCTAAGGAACTCCGAAAGACTTGATTCCAATTAAATACATTGGATACGTAGGCAACTCGAGAGAGACAACTCCCGAGCTCAGTCTAAAAATACACCAAACCACCCCCGTTTCATATTGTTCCGAGAGTTTTGGATCTTGAATCGTTGTCACTCAAGGACATACGGCCCGGATAATTACTAGACGAGATCCAGCATCGTCAATCGCCTTTGAAATTCAATGAAGATTTGTGCTTCAACATGTAATATTCATATACTATAAAGTTGGATACGACTAAGATGTTTGATGTGTAACATGCATTGTGTTTAACCATGTAAACTACTTACCTTTTCGAGACGTTAAACTTTTGCAAAATCAATATGGTAGTCGAGATTTTTGTAATATATGGTAAATTAATATGGTATTAGTATGGGGATGATGTAGATTTAGAGTTATGCTTCACGGATTTAGTATGTGAGATGCTACATGTACACGTTTTCTTGCTGAAAGAAGTCGATTAAGAGAATCGAACTTCCACAAAACAACTCAAATACAAGGTTGTCAATACAATGCCAATGTTGTTTTACTATTGAGTTAAGCCAATAGGGACACTATTGACGATAGTCATTGTCTATCGTTGGTTGAAATTGTTTTTGAAGCATATTAGGTTTTGGGCTTATAATAATGGATTGTGTTCAACATTAGCAAAGTGAATCACTGGAAACTCATGACAACTGGATCACTTCATTGTAAGGCCCAAACTACAAAAGCAGCCCAAATAATATTTCAAGCTATACAAAAGGATGGTAGAATCTTTTTTAAAAAAAAAAGAAAAAGTATTCCTTAATTTTAAAAAATTGATATTATTATAGCAGTAATTTTACAGTGGTTATGAATCAAAATTTTAGACCACCTTGTCATCAAAATGGAAAAATATTATTGAATGCTTATTTTTATACACATGAGTCAACCAAAAATCCCTAAAATCTTATTGGTTAGACCCACTAGGTAGAATTTAGTCCTGAACCATAATAAAATTTGTGTTACTATAGCCACAACAAAATAAATACAAATGAGGTCTAAATAATAAATAAGTACAAATATTTCACATAAATTTAATTCTCAACAGAGTTGTTATAATAATATTAATTTTTTGAGACGATACATTATTATACTATTGTTCGTAGACAAAAATAGAAAGTCTTGTGTTCTTTTAAAAACTTCACAATTCCTACAAATGCTCTCTATCATCAATTCTAAACTTCTTTTTCCAACTTCTTCTAATTGATTAGAGAAACAAAAAAAAAACAAACAAAGCAGAAATCCATTAGTGTTTCTAAAAATGGCCCGTTTCGTTTTCTCCTTTTTCCTTGGTCTCTATCTATGCCTTTATGCCCAGGCAATTCAATATATCGCACAACCACCGGCTCATGATCCTAGTAATCTAATCGCAATCGCATGTCAAAAAGCAAATATCAAACAGTTCTGCATTGATCTTCTAACCCACGATCGCAACACTGCGAAAGCAGATTTAAAAGGCTTTACCTTCATCGCTTTACGAGCCGCCGAGAAAACGCTACCGCCGCTTCCTTGTTCGTCAAGCAATCGTTGAGCAATACCGGTATGGATTCGCAACCTCAACTTCAACAAGCGCTCGGATTGTAGTGATCATTATATTACTGCTGTGGAGCTTATTGAAGATTCGGTTAGTGCTCTGATTTGAATGATAACGATGATCTTGTCAAGTTTGTGAAAGCGGCGATGGCGGATGTTGATTCATGTGATGCTGGCTTAAAGGCCACCGGTCACGATGTCGTTTTCGCGGAGGTGAGTCGAGGAACTCTGCCATCCGTCAGATGTTTACCACGTCACTGGATATCGCCAATGTTGCTATAACTCAAAATTGATTTACTTTGATCTTAATTCAGAGTTCGATTCTCATCCCATGTGAATAAAAATCGCCAAAAAAAAAAAAAGAAAAAGAAAAATGATTTCGCCAATCCCTTTTTTTGTGTGCCCCAAATTTTGGTTACTCAAAATCCGATAAACATTTGGAGACAAATAGCTCCAAACAAAACGACCATCAAAGAAATGATATATCTACTTTATTCGATGTATATAAAAGATACATTTTTTTTTTTTTTCCTAAACGAAATATTCACGCATGGCATCACCAAAACTAAATTATGTCTGCGAGAACAGGCATGAGTCTCATTGGAGTTTTGGTTGAAGCGTAGTGGTTTTTCTTGGTTTAGGCGTATCTTGCGATGCATATAAAAGATACATAAAACAATGTGAGTAACTCATTAATTTTAAATAAAAAAGGAGAAAAAAAGGCGTAAAAGTTTGGCTCGGGACATACGAGACGGCTGAGGAAGCGGCTTTTGCTTATGACAAGCGGCTTATAGGATGGTTCTTAGGCTTTGTTGAATTTCTCTAGTCGGATCGGCTCGAATGAGCAGGATCCTGTTCGAGTTACCGCTAAGCGAAGGTCTCTTGAGCCGGCTTTGTCAATCGAAAGTGGCTCGTCTGAACGAAGGATGAGAGGGGTAGCAACTGAGCAAGCCGAGCCGGAAGTGAACAGCCGACCGAAAGGGTATCAATGTAATTTCTCTATGTCACAATTGTCAAACATTTAACGCAAAATATAATATTTTGATCAGTGTATATATGATATAATTAAGGGCTTTTAATGGGTGGTTTAAGTTGATGTTACCGTAAGATACATTAGTTGTACCGGTCATTGTATTAAATGAATGAATGATACACGAAAATACTACAACTCTTCTCAAAAAAAAAAAAAATAAAAAAAAAAAATAAAAAAAATACTACAACCACAACAGAATGTTCACGATAAATTCAGCTAATAAACATTTACATTAATTATAATAATCAAACGCATAACAATTAATCTGTGAGTCCCAGTGGTTTAATAATGTGATTAATTTTTTTTTTCTTTCACAATGTATTCTGAAACAATTTTCTAGACTAATCATCCGAGATAATGTCGTGCACTAAATGTGGGAAACTCAACCCAACAAGGTTTGTTGTATCCATAAGGGCTCGAATGATATTAATCCATTCTTATGTGTAATTACATGTTTTTCTTTTGTTTTTACTCAGAAAAGGATTGTGTAATTACGTGTTTAATTATTTTATTTTTGGAGCTTTCAAATTTATCTATATACGAGGACCGTGCAGCATGATCTTATAATCCATGCAGTCTAATTTGATCGATCAAATCAATCTTAATCCAGACTATCATACGATTCGATTATAATCTATTAGTTCATTCCAAGTTGAATTAATTCCTCCCTCTGTTATTAGATATAACTTTTGTGATTATCTCAAACCTTGTTCTAGAATTTTTTTTGAATGATGTGAATCGAGAATTATATCTTAATAGTTTGTTTGTATACATTAATTTTTTTTGCTGAGAGAAGCTGATACATTGATATCGAACTCATATACACCGGCTCAAAAAGCAAGGTTTCCGCTAATAACATCCCTACTCTTTTATCATTTAAATTATCTGAAATGAGAAAGTTACTTAATATTAAGCATTCTACTCATGGGTGGACGCAGACCCCCGAACGAGGGGGCGATACAATAGCGCATTTTTTTTTAAAGTCCGATAGGTACACTTTGTTTTATCAGTAAAGATAATAGCGAAAATTGTTTCTAATCTATCCTAAGAGTTACGATTTTATTAATCTTTTAACTTTGATTTAACAATAATAATACAATACAACGACACGGTACGCTTCAAAGATTCCTTTACTATTGTTTTTATTATGGTAACGTATCTTAAAATGTATGACTTGGATAATGACCGGTAAAAAATGATTAAGTTATTCGATCATATTATGAATCTGAGAGCTATGTACCTGGCTATGGTGGAATCGGAAAAATTGGGCATTTAGGTTTTGGAGATGGATATTGATTGTTTGATTTGTGTCCAGCGTCTCTCTCGGCATGTGGAGGATGTCACTCCGTTTGGTTGTTTGACACATGACTGCTTGGCTTGTCGCTTTGGGTTTATCTCGATTGGTTTTTATTTATTCGGCATCCGGGAAATGTTTCATCGCATCTTTTGGCACGACACACTCTTTTTATACCTGATGTTATTTTCTAGGGTACCTCTCCCCCAGCGGATGGATGTGTTGCCTGTTTGGTGGATTTGATTTAATAAATTGCTTTTTTAAAGGTTAAAAAATAATTTTAAGGATGACAAATAAAATACAATTTATGTATATTAATAATGGCACAAACGCAATCATTGTATCACAACGAAGAAGATCATATGTACTCTTATTCACGATCGGTCAAAATTAATCATGATATAGACTCATAATAATGAGCATGCTTGATAAGCGGTTGTATTCTTTCGATATGATAGTTCCGTTGAATCAAACTAGCTCCGGATCCGTTTCTCAAACAAATGCAACACTCACCTGAAAAGGAAAAAAAAAAAAAAAAAAGAAAAAAATGCAACCAAACAGACGTGTCTTGAAACAAAGCCAGCTTCACTGCATGCAAAAACCTTAACGCCAAGTGTCTGCAACAAATCAACACGTATCAGTTTATCACCACCGCACCACCGCCTATATTTTACCCCCCAAAACCCCCATCTTCCACACTTCACTTAATCCTCCATTTCCAATTATAAGAAATAAAGAAAAAAAACAAGCTTTATTTTCATCTCCCAATGGCGGATCGTAATCGTGAAACACACGTTCTGGAGCACCACCACCAACAACACCATCTCCAGCCACATGAGCACCAGCAACACCACCAGCAGAAGTCTTTGACCCGCCAGGTGGCGGCGACAGCGACTGCAGTTACTGCCGGTGGGTCCCTTCTGGTGCTGTCCGGTTTGACTTTGGCCGGAACTGTAATTGGGTTGGCTTTGGCAACTCCGTTGCTGGTGATTTTCAGCCCGGTGCTGGTGCCGGCGGTGATTACTGTGTTCTTGTTGACTACTGGGTTCTTGGCTTCCGGTGGGTTTGGTGTGGCGGCGCTGAGTGTCTTGTCTTGGATTTACAGGTACGTAGCGGCGGAGCCACTACTTTCAGGCGGCCGTGTTCAGTTCATTTATTTTATTTTATTTTTAATTTTGGAAGGAAATGTTAGTTCCACGTCAAAATTAGTAACATAACTTATTATCACAATAAAAAAATATATCAATCTATATATTATATATTCTCCAAGATTAATGCTGTAAATAAATTGTGTAACTACTAACTAGCACAATTTTTTTTTTTTTTTTTCTTTTCAAAAAACTAGCACATTTTTTTTCTTTCTAAATGGTAGCAATTAGTGATGAATTTCAAAATTTATGCACTTAGAAAAATCTAAGAGTCCATCCAGGGTACAATTACTATCGACGGTGGATTCGGAAAATTTCCCTCAAGCTATCGAAGTAAAATTGATGATTCACCGTGGGCAAGAATGGTATTTTTACATTTTTTTAAAACTATTTGCATCATTTCAAACGGATCTCAGTCGGGTATATATTGCATGGCTCCCCTTGGCTTTGGGTCTGTACATTGTTATTTGAAGTAATTATATATCATTTTACTACAAAAAAAAAAAAAAAAAAAAAATGGTGACAAATTGTTGTGCAACTAGCATTATTATTTTTCTTTAACTACACATAAGGTGTTAATAATGAAGAAAAAAATGAAATGTATTACATTTGATGGATGGCAAAAATAAACAAATACATGTCTTAGATTTTTTTTTTTTTTTTACCAGGTATATCAAAAATCTAGTTTAGTGATATACCTTAATTTGTATAAATTATGTATCGAAACAAAGTATATTAAATTTCGTGACTATTATCTTTTATGGATTCGTGACTTTAGGTACGTGACGGGCAAGAACCCACCGGGTGCTGAGCAACTGGATCAAGCTCACCAGAAGTTGGGTTACAAGGCTAGAGAGATGAAGGAGAAGGCTGAGCATCAGACTCGATTCTAGATCAGCTAGCTCTTTCATTAATTTCGGGTTCAATGACGATTCGGATCGCTTTTATGCTTGTTTTGAATAATATAAGCTTGAGGCATCAATGTAATATCTATATATGTTTGAATGCTATAAGCTTTTTAATTTGTTTTGTTTTGTGAAGTTCCTTGAGATTTGCATCTTGGTAATTCGATATGTTTTGTGAAAGGACCTTCTCCGAAAATGCTGCCTATATAGTCGGGATAACTTGCATTGAAATGCTGTCTATGTAGTCGGAAATGAATCACAAAAACATAAGTCACTCCCTAAGAAGGGGACTTATATAGTCGGGATAACTTGCACTATAAGGTTGTCTCTATTTAGTCTGGAATGAATCACAAAATCGCAAGTCACTCCTGAAGAAGGGGACCCTTATGTAGCCAGGATAACCTTCTTGAAATGTAGTCGGGAATGAATCACAAAATCATCCATCACCCTTGAAGACGACCCTTATGTAGTCAGGATAACCTGTTATCCTATGTAAATGCTGCCTATGTAGTCGGAAGGAATCAAAAATGATCCATCTCGCCTAATTAGGATAACTTTCTATGAAAATGTTGCCTAACCTGTTATCCTATGTAAATGCTGCCTATGTAGTCGGGAAGGAATCAAAAAATGATCCATCTCACCTAATTAGGATAACTTTCTATGAAAATGTTGCCTAACCTGTTATCCTATCCTATGTAAATGCTGCCTATGTAGTCGGGAAGGAATCAAAAAATGATCCATCTCGCCTAATTAGGATAACTTTCTATGAAAATGTTGCCTATATATGTAGTCTGGAATGAACCATATAATCATCCATCACTCCCAAAGAGGGGGACCCTCAAATAGTCGGGGTCACCTTTAGAGGGGGACCCTCATGTAGTCGGGGTCACCTTCTATGAAAATGCTGCTTATGTAGTTGGGGATGAATCACAAAATCATCCATCACTCCCGAAGAATGGGACCTTTACATAGTTTGGAATGCAGAAGAAAACGACCTTGTATGAAAATGCTTCCTATGTAGTTAGGAGTGACGCTTATGTAGTCAGGATTGAATCGCAAAATCATCTATATATAACCAATTCTGTAGAAGAGGACCCTCTGTAAAATCATCTATATATAACCAATTCCGTATAAGAGGACCGTATGCAATCTTATGTAATTAGAAATGTCATTGGTAGATTTCTCATAGTTGGGTCTGCAGCGCATGCAGCCATTTTTATGGTAAGTAGACAAGGACCTTCTATGAAAATATACTTTCTATTTAGCTATCTAGAAATATTTTTTAAGGGTTAATAATTTATTTTTTTCCTGAATAAATGGTCCCATATTTTTATTTACAAGTAATATTTTATAGGGGTCAATGCCTCTCCCCTGAAACTGCATTCTTCTATATGTAGTTAGGACGCCTTAGAAAATGACACTTTTACAAGTAATATTTTATAGGGGTCAATGCCCCCCTCCCCTCCCCTCCCCTCCCATGCAAATGCATTCTTATATATGTAGTTAGGACGCCTTAGAAAATGACACTACGAAAATGCTTCCTACGTAGCCATGAATGAACCGCAAAATCGTAGAAAAGGACCCTCAATTAAAATGCTTCATGTGTAGTCACGAATGAACTGTAAAATCATAAATTGGTAATATTCTATATCATATACCGAATGAACCAGTAAATCACAACTTCATAATACATCTACATAATAAATAAGTATTGAATCCTCAGAAATGAAATTCACACGACCGAAACCAGGTGGCGGAGCAGGAAAAATTTTAAATGATTTGTGGTATATATAAAGCAGTAAAGCCTAAAAAATGTTGGTAGTGGGATTTGAAACTTACAACCTGGGATTATGAGATCGAAAAGAGATTGTTCTTAAACCACTGCTAGGATATAAAGTCGTTTGTTCGATAAAAAAGACACATAACATACTAATATTAACACTACTACTACTGTCTGATAATAAAAATTTGAGGGGCAGGGATTACATATGGAGGGCTTGGGACCGTTTGGGGGCAGGAGACCACCTGGTCAAGCCTCGGGTCCTTACATTGAAACCAAGCCAAACCATCCATAAACCTAATGTCGTGCGGACCGGCCGGCTGGTGCAACCCTGGAATAGAACAATAAAAAAACTTAAAATACCGTCAAACATAAATGGAAAATAAGCTAACTTCGAGAACACATAAAATACTTAATTTATGAAATGTAAGGGTTTTTTTAAAATTTTTTTTATTAAAAAAACGAAATTACATCATTCCCGAGGACAATAAACTCACAAACACACGGTGAGACTCGAATCCAGGACTGCAAGGTCATGGGACCTCCGCTTAGCCATTTAAGTTTATTTTGTGCCCATTTCGTCGCAGCTTTGTTAAAATAAATCTTTGACAACACTTTCGATAATTATGACGTTAAAACTAAAATCATCATAAATTTATAAGTTCCTTCGATAAATTTTCTAATGTTCTGTAAGTTTAAAAAATATGTAGAATTTTTTTCAAATTATATGGAAGAACAAAAGAAATTGAATATAGAGGAATGAGCCAAAAGTCAATTTTTAATACAAAATAAATAAACGAACATGAATTTGAAAAAGTTGCAAAAGAACGAAAAAAATTCAAATAGAACAAAATTACTCTTAGGTATACACGCTGTGTCATTGCTCCAGATTAAACTCATCTCTTTCCCTCCTTTTCTTTTCCCTTCTGTATCATATGCATTAAGTTTTTGTATTTTTTTAAACAACCCTAACTTTTGATTTAGAATTCGATTATCAATTTTTTTAGCAAAATTCATATTTTTTTGTTCTTTATTTTGAGATATCATACAATACCCTTTTAGCGTAAATTTTGAAAGAGGCGAAAAAATATTTGCATTAAACGGAGCGTTTTCTTATAAACGATCAGTAACTTTTGATTTAGAAGACCGATCATCAAAATTCTTTCACCAAAATTCATATTTTTTTCCTTCATTTTGATATCTCATATGATACATTTTAAGCGTAGTTTTGAAATTTGAATAATCGCGACTTTTACACTAACACGATAACGATAAGAGCATCACAAGAATAAAGATATACAAAGATCGATTATCACGAAAGCAGATATCGGTAACGCGTTTTATTAACAAACAAAATAACACCATTACCATTAATAGTATAGGATTGCCAAAAATCATGGACTCGGCAAGCTTTACAACAACACCGACAACCTATATTCCTTTATGGATTAAAACGGAAACAAACCGTAAACTAAAAATCATTTGGACAATAATGTAATCACATTAACACCCAAAAAACTTGTGTATTTTGAAATAACACATTCAATCACAATGGAAAAAAATTACAACATATATGATAAACAACTTTAACATCAACATATATGATAATTAAGTTAAATCAAGGAATGCCGATTGCTACCATCATCTTCTTCTCCAACTCTACACCAAATGGTTTAACATTTTCTCAATGAAGTCAACCTCTACACCAAATGATTTAACATTTGTACCATATCTCAATTCACAGATCATTACCAAGGAGCATTAGCCTCTTCTTGGAACATTAGCTCGTAGATCTCCGCCTTCGGTTTCAATGCGTCGACCTCAGCACCATACTTCTTAGACACTTCTTTCAATTCCACGAGTTTTATTTCAAGATATTCAATCTCGTCTTCTATTCGAGCCCCCTTTTATTTCCCTCATTTCTCAAATCTAGTGTACAAGTGCATTTTTTAATTGTAAAAATCAATCCTCAAAGTAACAATATCACAGTAACAGTATCACAGTAACAATAATAGTATCACATTCAAACACAAAAACACACTAACAGTAACACATTCAATCAGTTCTTAATTTCTGTGTTGAACAAGACACTAATTCAAAAAAATGAAAAGAAAAAATATTCAAAAAACTTATTAAGCTGATTAAAAACAACTCTTTCCTTGATACCACATAAGGATGATGCTTCCCTGCTTTCCAATGACAGAGTACATTTGTAATATCCCGATTTTCGAATAAAGGGCAATTCGGTCTTTTAATAAATCGGAATATTATGTTCTTTTGGTTTTTAAAGGTTTTATAAAAGAAAAGGGGATAATTGAGGAATTATAAGGTAATTAGGAAATTTGGGATGTATAAAAAGGAAATAATCCTAAATTAACCTAATCACTTTTGTCAAAAAAAAGAGAGGCGCATCTTTTTGAGGAGGCCGCAAGTTTCAAAAAAAGGAGAGGAGAAGCTTTTGAATCCCAAGGTTAATCCGTCGTTCGTTTGAGCAGTTCATCAAGAGAAAAAGGATCACCGCTACGGGAGGATCGTTTGGATACCAACAATCCTAGAACCGTTAACGTAAGTTTCTTCATCGTTTGATTTAGTGGTCGTTCTTCATGGTTTAACAACGTTTTAGTCTAAGCTTCAGTAGTGACCGATTTTGGGTTTGATCGTTTTAGGTTTGAGGTTAAAGGTTTAACCTTTTTTCAAAGCTTTGGTTGCGTGGATCGTTGTAGCTCGCAAAATCAAGGTAACGTGGTTTTCTTATCGTATGGCTAAGTTCTCGTAAGGTTGTAGGCAATTTGTTGGTTTTTCTCGCCGCTTTTTAATCTGCTAAAAATCGAGTCTTGGGTTGTATATGGGATGGAGATCGCAGAGAAAAGTTGCGAAATCAGGAAAATCCCAGGTGGGCGGGCGTCTGCTATCGCAGACGCGGGCGTCCGGTCCTCCGCGATGTGGGGATGAACGTCGATTCTCTTGGACGGGGCGTTGAGTGAAGTTTTGAATCTGAGATTGAATGGAGTTTGGGTGAACGGGCGTCTGGCCTAATGGACGGGCGTCTGCTTCCTCTGCAAATTGGACGGGCGTCCGGACTTCCTGGACGGGCGTCCAAGGGGCCGTTTTTCATAAAGGATGTGATGGCTTGAAGGTGGACGGGCGTTCATTCTTTTGGACGGGCGTTCAGTCTTTTGGACGGGCGTTTGGTCTGTGTCTCTCGTTTTCTATTGTCTTGTGAAGTCAACTTGCTTCTCAGGCTTTATAACATGATTTTTACTGCTTAACCCTATGTGACAAAGCTCTGAACTAGCTTCTGGTGCGTTTAGTTCCGGCACCACATGGATTCCCTAAAAGATGAAGTGTGGGACCACCGGAAGCTTGGTTTGCCTTGTGCTTCGATAAGCTAGGGTTTATCGATGTCCGTGTAATTGCTAGGGCTTGTCCGTGTCTGCAGAGGTCTAAGTACGAGGGTAGGAGGTGTGAGGAGCTTACACGAAAACACTTAGGTGGCTAGTTAAACATCGATCAAACGTATGTGCTAGATTAAAATCTTAAACATCATGCAATGCTTGGTAAGGCATAGTACAATATCGCGATGTGTTCTCGACTAGACAAAGTAGATCGTACCTCCACGCCGGTCAATCGATTGGCTAGATAAAGCGTCACGGTGCACTCTGCGGTCATCACACTATCGGGACTCGGATATTCCCGGGCTACTAGAAGCGAGTCTCTAAGTAGGTTGCACCCAGTTGTCCTAGTACATCCTATTACTAGGCGTAGTGCCCTTGTTATTCATGATGTAACAAACTTGAGCTAAGATAGAAACCCTTGGAACCTCATGTTATGCAATGGACATAATGTGATAGGTAGTTAGGGCTAATAACGGAAAATGAATTAATAAAAGACGGTATTGCTTTTATTTCTTTATGAGGAGCATGGTTATACGATTTTCTACATTCTTCGAGTACTTTTGTACTTACCCGTTACGTTATCTTTGTCTTTCCTTTCCCCAAAGAAGATGAACAATGGTTACCACGATGAGTTCTTTGATGACGAGGACGTTTGAGTTGGAGTTTGAAGGCTTAGATCATTTAGTTTGTCTCTTTTAAAACAGCTTATTTCCAGTTTTGAACAATGTTGTTCTTTCTTTTGGTTTAGTTATCTTGTTGACCTTTTGGATTGAATTCTGGTTGTTTAGATCTTTTATTGGAATTAGTTTTCTTCACAGCATTGATTACCGTATGTTTCGATTGTTTGGTTTTCCCGAGTTGTTGAGTTGTTTTATCTTCCGCGTCGTTTGGGTTCTGATGTATGACGTAAGGCTTGCATGTATTATTGAGTTTTATTTGATAATATATGTGCCGGCGCTCTTTCGGATAAGGACTCGGTGTCCGGGAGCAGGAGTTCTGATTGGTATCGAGAGAAAGGTTTTCCTTGCTTTGTGTAGGACTTGATTTTTCTTTAAGATAAGGTTAGAGCTTTAGTAACCCCTCTCTTTCTTGGCTCAGGATGGTGCTTACTAGAGGAGGAGCTAGTTCAGTATAACGCCGAGGCGAGATAATACCTGCACAAGTAACGCAGAGGCGGATTTTACGAGGTTGTGGTTCCGAGAAGGAGGAGGAGTGGACCAGGCTACTCAGGTTTCCTCCGGTCACTCAAGTGAGCAACCCGGAGTCATGGTGGAAATCAAGGACCAAGTAATTACATTGGAGGTCGAGTGGAACAAGCGGGTCCTTCAAGGTTTAGCACTCGCGTGCCGGTTTACATCGCCTCAAGGACCACCACTTGGACCGGATTGGGACTTTCTAACCCACCGGCGGTCGTTCTTGATTATCCACAGGTATCCATGTTTCCACCTACACCTTTGAGTTTCACTCCCGAGCCGACATTTCGATCTCCACCACCACCTAGATCGAGTTCTTTTCGTAGCACTGGCTACACCCACCCGCCTGAAGAGTTATCGAATGCCCCACCGCACAAAGCAGCGAGCCAGCAGCAGCAGCCAGCTGGGGTTATGATAGACCAATAGACTGGTATGAGAAAGTGAAGAAGCATAGGGTACGAGTTTTTCGGTAATGTTGAGCCAAAGCCAGCAGACTTGTGGCTACGTCGGTTTGAAAAGTCTTGTAGAAACATGAGGGCCCCGAGAATGCGAATGGGTTGGTGGCGATATCTTTGTTGGCGGTAATCTGAGAGTTGGATGGAGTCTTATGAGCAAGCTAATCCTAGAATCACAGATTAGGCGGTATTCAAGGATTTGTTCTATCGTGAATACTTCCTAGAAACGGCACAAAATGCAAAGGCCAACGAGTTTACGAGTTTAAAACAGGAAGAAATACTACGGTGACACAAGATTTCGCAGAAGTTTCACGAGTGGCGGTGTTCTACCCGAGATTATGAAGAGTGAAGAAAAGAAGATAGACAAGTTTATGGAAGGGTTGTCACGTGAGGTGGCAAAAGGTATGCTTGGAGATAGACCGACGAGTATGGCAAGCGTCATGGATAGAGCATTGGCAAATGAAAGGTTTGCCAACAGCCGGCAGTTGTAGTTGGGGATAAGAGGCCATTCTCAAATTTTCAAGGAGGTAATAGAGGGCGCCACAAATGAATGTAAAGAAGACAGGAGTTTAGCATTGAAGAGTTCGACAAGTGGGGCGCCACCGGTTTGTGTTAAGTGTAACAAGGCACATCTGAGAGATTGCATGGTCGGTAGCTTGAATTGTTTCCATCTGCGGGGAAGCGGGACACTACTCGAGGCGTGTCCTAAGAAGTTATCACAGGGCAATCAGGCAGAGGATTTAGGTAATTCCAGCGAGGGCAATCGCCTACAGGTATGAACCGATTCGTGTTTTGCAAGCGATGCGGAGCCAAATGAGTTAGATGATTTTGTGGTGACGGTACTTTTCGTTGTTTGTGTTTCTTATAAATATTTAATATGATATAGCGCATCTGATATTACATATTTATACGTAAATTGATTCACTTTTAGGTACCATAATCATAGATAATCTAGCGATTTATTTCTGTTTGATACCGGAGCTTCAGGAACTTTTGTTTCTTCAAACATAGTCAAGAAGTTAAACCTACCGCTTAAGGAGTTGGAGAGACCCTTGAGTATATCCACCCTTTGGGCGAGTCACCAGATGTGCTCAAGTCACACCTCGATCGACATTAGAGTTGGGACTCACGGTGCCCGAGATGCTTTGACGGTGTTGGATTTCTCGGACTTTGATGTTATCCTAGGCATGGATGGTTGTCTAAGAACCATGTCTTTTGGATTGTAAAGGCAAGAGAGTAATCTTTAAAGTTCCAGAAAAATCAGCTAAGACTTTTCAGTGGTATCGTATACAAGCTTAGCAAGAAACAAAGATCCGATCATCTCAAAGATTAAAGCTTTAAAATCCTTGAGCGGGGTTGCCAAGGTTTTGTGGTGTCTGCGCTGCTAGATAAGGAAAAGCTCAAACCCGAGTTAGGGAGACTCGTGTAGTTAAGGACTTTCTGAAGTTTTCCCGGAAGATTTGCCAGGACACATGCCTAATAGGGCCATAGAGTTTGAGATCGAGTTGATCGCAGAGCTTCACCAATGAGCTAAAGCGCCATCTGAGGATGGCACCAATGAGTTGAAAGAGTTGAAGATTCAGCTTAAGGATATGTTAGAGAAAAACATCATCCAGCCAAGTACATCACCATGGGGAGCACCGGTTTTGTTTGTAAAGAAGAAAGATGGGAGTATGCGCTTGTGCATCGATTACAGAGAGTTGAATAAACTGACAATCAAGAATAAGTATCCTTTACCAAGGATTGACGATCTGTTCAGCCAGTTGCAAGGTAAGAAGGTGTTCTCTAAGATTGATCTTAGGTCCGGTTACCATCAGTTGAAAATCAAGGTGTCAGATATACCTAAGAAGGCGACCTTGATGCAGGTATGGACATTATGAGTTTTTGGTCATGCCGTTTGGACTCACTAATGCTCCATCAAAGTTCATGGACCTAATGCAAAGAGTTTTCATGCCTTATCTCGACAAGTTTGTGATTGTCTTCATAGACGACATTTTGGTATACTCTAAAGACGAGGAAGAGCACGAAGAACACCTAAGGATAGTGCTACAAACCTTAAAGAGAACAAAATTTGTGCCAAGTTTTCCAAGTGCGAGTTTTAATGGATCAAGTCGGCTTTCTTGGACATATAGTTTCGGAGAAGGTATTAAGGTGGACCCAGCAAAGATAGAAGTTTGTTTCTAAGTGGCCTAAACCACCATCGGTGACAGAGATAAGGAGTTTCTTGGGTCTAGCAGGGTATTACCGGAAGTTTGTAAAGGATTTCTCGAAGATAGCTACACCTCTCACGAGACTTACCCAGAAGAACGTTAAGTATGAGTGGACCGATGAATGTGAGGAGGCCTTTCAGACTTTGAAAGAAAAGTTGACCACAGCTCCAGTGTTGGCTTTACCGGAAGTTTTGGTAACTACGACGTGTATCTGGATGCATCGGGTCAAGGTTTGGGTTGTGTATTGATGCAGTCAGGAAAGGTGATTGCTTATGCATCTAGGCAGCTAAAGGTGCATGAGAAGAATTACCCTACACACGACCTAGAGTTGGCAGCAGTGGTGTTTGCTCTGAAGCTTTGGAGACACTATTTGTATGGTGTCAAGACAAGGATCTTCACGGATCATAAGAGCCTTAAGTTCTTCTTTACTCGGAGAATCAACATGAGACAAAGAAGATGGTTAGAGTTTGTGAAAGACTACGACTTGGACATTCAATACCACCCGGTAAGGCGAATGTCGTAGGCGATGCACTTAGCCGGAGAGCGGTTAATGCTATCACCACCTTACAAGAAGTTGTGGATCAGTTGGATAGAATGCAGATTGAAGTGGTTGAAGCGAAGGATGAAGACCAGGTTTATGGCGCCATTGATGGCGAGGTCGATCTCTGCTAGATGAGATACGGTTTAAACAAGATAAGGACCCAAGTGATGGTTAATTTGAAGCGAGTGGCTCGAGAAAAGCCTACAGATGGGTTATCAGTTGGACAAGAGTGGTTATCTTTGGTATGGAGACCGTTTGTGTGTACCCGGATGTGGATGGTCTAAGAGAGAAGGTTATGGATGAGGCTCACAAGATTGCTTTTGCGGTTCATCCCGGAGCCACTAAGATGTATAGAGATCTCAGGAAAGATCTTGGTGGCCTGGTATGAAGTTAGGGATCGCAGAGTTCGTGGCGAGATGCGATACATGTCGAGAGGTGAAAGCGAGAACATAAGAGGCCGGGAGGTTTGTTTGAAACCTTTGGAGTTACCGGAATGGAAATGGGAGAATATCACGATGGATTTCATCACCGGTTTGCCTAAGACGAAGAAGCGGTCATGACATGATTTGGGTGATTGTGGATAGACTTACCAAATCAGCCCATTTCTTGCCATGTAAGGTAGACATGCCTATAAAGAAGTTCGCTACTATGTACATCGACAATATAGTGAAGCTTCATGGCGTGCCTTTATCTATTGTATCCGGCGAGGATAGTAGATTCATCGATCGCTTTTGGAAAGGTGCTGAAAGCTTTTGGAACGAAGACTCGATTTGAGTCTGACGTTTCATCCTCGAGCGGATGGGCGATCCGAGAAGCGATTGATTCGACTCTTGAGGATATGCTTAGAGCTTGTGTTTTAGATGCCGGAGGTTCATGGATAGATTACCTCAACTTGGCGGAGTTTGCTTACAATAACAGCTACCACGCAAGTTTGGGAATGCCACCTTTTGAGGCCTTGTATGGTAGGAAGTGCGGGACTCCACTTTATTGGGATGAAGTGGGAGAAAACACATCACCGGGCCGGAGATGGTTCAAAGCAAGCCAAGGAGAAGATCGAGTTGATACGGAAAAATCTGAAAGCCGCGCAGAGACCGTCGGAAGAGTTGGGCCGATGTTAGAAGAAGACCGCCAGAGTTCGAGGTCGGGGATAGAGTTTACCTTCGAGCGTCTCCAATGAAGGGTGTCAAGAGGTTTGGTCGAAAGGAAAGCTAAGTCCAAGATACGTAGGACCTTTTGATATCATCGAAAGAGTTGGGAAGTTGGCTTATAGACTACGGTTGCCAGAATCGATGTCTAGAGTCCACAATGTCTTCCACGTATCAATGCTTAAAAAGTGTTTATCAAAAGTGGATGTGGAATCCGAGATTGATCCGGAGGTGTTACAAGACAACCTATCATACGTGGAAAAGCCGATCAAGATTCTGGACAGAAAGGAAAGAATGATCAAGAGGCGAATGATCCCGTTAGTGTTAGTGCAGTGGAGCAACCATGCATCGACGGAAGCCACTTGGGAAGTGGAAGCGGACATGATAGACGAGTTCCTAGAGTTCCCTCATCTTCCAGGTATGTTCTAGTTTCGAGGACGAAACTCTTCTTAAGGGGGGAGGAATGTAATATCCCGATTTTCGAATAAAGGGCAATTCGGTCTTTTAATAAATCGGAATATTATGTTCTTTTGGTTTTTAAAGGTTTTATAAAAGAAAAGGGGATAATTGAGGAATTATAAGGTAATTAGGAAATTTGGGATGTATAAAAGGAAATAATCCTAAATTAACCTAATCACTTTTGTCAAAAAAAAGAAGAAGGGCGCATCTTTTGAGGAGGCCGCAAGTTTCAAAAAAAAGAGAGAGAGAAGCTTTTGAATCCCAAGGTTAATCCGTCGTTCGTTTGAAATGATTCATCAAGAGAAAAAGGATCACCGCTACTGGGAGGATCGTTTGGATACCAACAATCCTAGAACCGTTAACGTAAGTTTCTTCATCGTTTTGATTTAGGGTCGCTTCTTCATGGTTTAACAAATTTTACGAGTCTAAGCTTCGTCTTGACCAGGCTTTGGGTTTGATCGTTTTAGGTTTGAGGTTAAAGGTTTAACCTTTTTCAAAGCTTTGGTTGCGTGGATCGTTGTAGCTCGCAAAATCAAGGTAACGTGGTTTTCTTATCGTATGGCTAAGTTCTCGTAAGGTTGTAGGCAATTTGTTGGTTTTTCTGCTTTGTTTTAATCTGCTAAAAATCGAGTCTTGGGTTGTATATGGGATGGAGATCGCAGAGAAAGTTGCGGTGAAATGCAGGAAAATCCCGGGTGGGCGGGCGTCTGCTTTATCTGAGGCGGGCGTCCGTCCTCCGCGATGTGTGGCCGAACGTCCGATTCTCTTGGACGGGCGTTGAGTGAAGTTTTGAATCTGAGATTGAATGGAGTTTGGGTGAGCAGGCGCCTGGCCTAATGGGCGGGCGTCTGCCCTCTACAAATTGGACGGGCGTCCAAGGGCCGTTTTCATACTGAGGATGTGATGGCTTGAAGGTGGGCGGGCGCGTCATTCTTTTGGGCGGGCGTTTGAGTCTGTGTCTCTCGTTTCTATTGTCTTGTGAAGTCGACTTGCTTCTCGGGCTTTATAACATGATTTTCTTGCTTAACCCTATGTGACAAAGCTCAAACTAGCTTCGTGCGTTTAGTTCCGGCACCACATGGATTCCCTAAAAGATGAAGTGTGGGACCACCTTTGGAAGCTTGATTTGCCTTGTGCTTGATAAGCTTTTGGTTTATCGATGTCCGTGTGTAATTGCTAGGGCTTGTCCGTGTCAGAGGTCTAAATCACGAGGGTAGGAGGTGTGAGGAGCTTACGAAAACACTTAGGTGGCTAGTTAAACATCGATCAAGCGTATGTGCTAGATTAAAATCTTAAACATCATGCAATGCTTGGTAAGGCATAGTACAATATCGCGATGTGTTCTCCGACTAGACAAAGTAGATCGCACTCCACGCCGGTCAATCGATTGGCTAGATAAAGCGTCTGGTGCACTCTGCCGGTCATCACACTATCGGGACTCGAGATATTCCCGGGGCTCTTTAGAGCGAGTCTCTAAGTAGGTTGCACCAGATTGTCCTAGTACATCCTATTACTAGGCGTAGTGCCCTTGTTATTCATGATGTAACAAACTTGAGCTAAGATAGAAACCCTTGGAACCTCATGTTATGCAATGGACATAATGTGATAGGTAGTTAGGGCTAATAACGGAAAATGAATTAATAAAAGACGGTATTGCTTTTATTTCTTTATGAGGGCATGGTTATACGATCTTACACGTTCATCGAGTACTTTTGTACTTACCCGTTACGTTATCTTTGTCTTTCCTTTCCCGAAAGAAGATGAACAGTGGTTACCACGATGAGTTCTTTGATGACGAGGACGTTTGAGTTGGAGTTTGAAGGCTTAGATCATTTAGTTTGTCTCTTTTAAAACAGTTATTTCCAGTTTTGAACAATGTTGTTCTTTCTTTTGGTTTAGTTATCTTGTTGACCTTTTGGATTGAATTCTGGTTGTTTAGATCTTTTATTGGAATTAGTTTTCTTCACAGCATTGATTACCGTATGTTTCGATCGTTTGGTTTTCCCGAGTTGTTGAGTTGTTTTATCTTCCGCGTCGTTTGGGTTCGATGTATGGCGTAAGGCTTGCATGTATTATTGAGTTTTATTTGATAATATATGTGCCGGCGCTCTTTCGGATAAGGACTCGGTGTCCGGGAACGGGGCGTTACAACATTCCTTGGAGTATAGGAATGTTAAATGAACAATGAACAAAATCCGCCGGCGCCGTTCATCTATTTTTTTCTTTTTATCATTAGAAAAGTTGTTCATCTGCTTCCGTGTTTGTAATTTGAGAATTCCAATTTGAAGGGGTACAATGGCTTCAAAGAGGATTCGAAGGAAAAAACGCCGGTGGTCATGGTGTGTGAGGAGTGGAAGGGCGGCGAGAGGGCTTTTTTTTGGTGGGGATGTAAAGGTTTTGAATTTAATGGTTGAAGGAAGGAAGAGATGATGGTTTAAGGTGTAGGGTGGTGGAGATGGGTGGTGGTGGGTGGAGAAGAAGAGATGGATGAAGATGGATTGGGTGGAGAAGAAGATTTGGCATATTTTCTTTGTGGGTGGGGGGTTTGTAAATTTTATTAGTTTGAGGGGAGATATGACATATAAAAATCTTGTGGTAGTAAAACAAGATTGACAAAAGTGTTTTTTTTAAACTTTAAAATGAAGGTGTGGTGTATTTTGATAGATTGTGGTGTAAAGAGTAAATGCGTGTTTTTTTTATTGTAGTGTGGTGCAACGGTAGGTTTAGTGTGGTGCGAATAACGCCCCCTAAAGAAAAAGGCAATAATGCTGACTATGTAGGGAGTATAGTACTCTCGATGTTTATGTATTTGATAACGAGAAAATTCAAAACAAATTGAAGGCTACTTCCCGTTGTTCTCAAAGAAATTACATGAAACATTTGACGTTGCACACAGTGGCGGATGCAGGATCTCGGGTAAGGGGTCAATAAATTTTTAAAGGTAAATAAAAATTTTAACGGGGGAAAACTAAACACATACTACATATCTCGGATCAAGGAAGGCAGTTGCCCTTTAGTTATATGTAGGTCCGCCCTGGTTGCACAAAGGCTTCACCGATCATGGGGATTCAAGACGTTTGTCAAGGGAAGAATCTGTTAGTTTATTGGCATATCGCGGGGTAAGGAGATACTAGTAGTTTAGATATCTGGTATTTGTCAGATTTCACTGGCAACGGTTCATGGTTCAAATTAGTGTCTTTATCATTTATTATTGAGTTTTAGCGAGATGCAATTTCAGAGGATGATTGTAACACAACACCAGGGAAGAATTACAGTAATATCGATACACATGCAATGTTGGAGTTCACAGTTTTGGATCATCTGTGAAAATTCATCCTACCAGCGATGGTAGTGTTGTCGTTTTGTACCATTTGGATTTAGACTGTTCTACCCTCGCCCTCATAGCTCCTTTTTAATTGTACAAATGGTGCAGATTTAACCTTTTTTTGTACTTCTTGAGTACGCATCAATCTACCCTCCCGAGGAGCAACTTCTTGAGTACAAATCAATGCAGAGGGCATGGCATAGGTTATGATCACTCAGCTAAAAAGTTATGAGATTGGCCAAACTTTTTAGTAGTGGAAATTACAGTCTGCAATCTACATTAATTAATGGTAGAAATTGATCAGTTCAACATTTCAAAACAAACATTCTATGGGTTTGATGGGGGATTCAAGCTACTTAAAAGGCAGGATTCCATTTATTTAGTTTCATATCCCAAGTACGAGAATATTTCACATGATACTAGCAGCAACACTATCGACATATGTTACCTGTCAGATTGAAACCTCTCAACCAATGAAAATCCCCCCAGATAAAAAACTTCGATATAACAAATTTTTGCCTGTTGTTTTTGTCGCGTTTTTTGTTTCTGAAGATAGTGGAATAGGATTGTGGTTTTAATATCCCGCCAAGTGCATGCTCAACTTTGATTGGTGACATATTTTTTTTGGATTTGGGTAAAAAGGCATTATATGGCCAATTTTCTGTGCTATTCGTTGGTGACGAAGTAATTAGGAGTGTGATTTCCAGTTGAAATTCGTTTGTGCCATGGCTGAACATTTTCTGTGCTATTCGGTAAATCAATTTGTTAAACATTTACTGTGCTATTCGTTTAAAAATGAGTCATTTTGACAGCTTTTATGTGTTATTCTTGATTTTGACAGCTTTATGTTTAACTATGCATCTTGCCTTATCAACTAAAAAGTGCTTTATAATGCAGTACTTAGATTGGATTGTAGGAGTATGAGACCTTCACAAAGCAAGCCCCTCCTAAAGAGAAGAGTCACCTTTCAGGCATGAGTTCATGTTTCAGTACGTTTTTTCCTTGATTCTTTTGTTTTGTGTTTGAAATTGCTTCTTTCTCGCTGCTCTCAACCATTGAATTGAAAGAAAAAAAAAAAAAAGTCCGGATTTATCAACCATTGAATTGAAAGAAAAAAAAGGTCTGCAGTTATTAAGACTCTTTTGACTAAAAATGTTGATCAAGTAGATTTTGGGAAAACAAATATTGCTTAGATAATGTTCCCCATATTTTTTCCTATTACTTGCCCAAAATACTCTTGAAATCGAGTTTGAACTCGTTACACGAAAACAAACTCGTTATTCAAACTCGTTACACGAGTCTGAACCCAAATCACCCATCTTATTCAACCCCAAATCACTCATCTTCTACAACCCCAAACACGAGTTTGAACTCGTTACATGAAATCGAACTCATTATTCAAACTCGTTACACGAGTTTGAACCCAAATCACCCATCTTCTTCAACTCCAAATCCCTCGCCGGAGCCCTCTGCCGGAATCGCCGGAACACAAATTCGAACTCGATACACGAGTTTGAACTCATTACCTAAAATCGAACTCGATATTTGACAAAATGAAGAACTTGTCCCCAAGAACTCGTTATTCGAACATGATAAGAGGAGAGATGATGGAGTTTGAAAGATACGAGGGGATTTGTGGGGAGGAGGAAGGAGGAAGAAGACAACATTCAAAATTCGAATTTGGGGAGGGGAAAGCTTTGGGGTGATTCAAGAGGGGCAAAATGGGGATAACATTAGTTATAGCTTTTCGTTTTTAAATAGCCTTTTAGTCAAAGACTAAATAGGCAAAAAAAATTCAATAAAGACTATATGAGCAATTCCCCCTCCCCGGAAAAAATAGCCCTATGTTTGCCTCTATTAAAGTGCTATGTTAATGTTGGAGGGATTTTGCATCACTAAACAAAAAGAAAATTTATAAACCCTAACCTAATTGCAAAACTAACTCCTAACCGGCCGAATACCGGGTTGTTGATAGTAAGCGAGATAAGTAAGGGTCGATCCACAGGGAATTGGGATGTTGAATCTAATTTCATTAACTCTCTCAATTGTTACTCAAAGAATGAATAAACAAAAGAAACGAAAGAACAAAACATAAAAACATAAAAACAGAAAAACATAAACGAACAATCAAAATAAATCTAACCTAAGAAACATGGGAACAACCAAAGTACAAACCTAAGTGATTTCAATTCTAGTTAATCTCATGATTCTAATTCAGTTTGTGGTTTCACCCTTTCACGAGACACAAATCCCTAATCTCTTAGTGAACTTATCTCTCAAGCGATGAAAGCCTACTTTAAGTAGTGAATTCAATTATCTATCTCTCATTTTTCGAGTGTTGACTCGATTTACCAAACAAAACTCGGGTGTAGATTCAATTAACTCTCGTTTTTAAAGAACCTAGCAACCTAGGAATCTAACTCATTAACTTGTCATCATTAATGGCTAAAAACCCTATCTTTCTATGGTGATCTAGCGTTTATGCAACTTCCGAATTATAAACATCAATCGTGAACTAATCTTTCGATTCTAATTCACATGGCATACAAATCGCATAGAAAAATACAAACTAAATCAAACGTCATGAAGAAAAAGCTGAATTAAATTAATCACAAGAGAACTCACATAGTCTTGGATACAATGGTTGAAACACCATGGAAACGAAAAGAAAAGCTACATAATCTACTCCTAATCTAACCTCGGTTCACCCGAGCACAAGGCTCGGGTGACCGCCTTCAAACTCCCAAGATGCGGTTTGTGCTCTCTTTTTGATGTGAAGAAAAATATTGATGATTTAGGGTTGGGGCGACGGGCGTTTAAATAGAAGATTAAGTCGGTTTAGGCAAAGCGGCGGCGGACGCTCGTTTGAATACATGGGCGCCCGTCCATTTGCCTTGACGGAGAGTCAACGCTGCGTTCGACTTGCGTCTGGAGACTCACGAATGTAAAATCTCTTACTAGGGCGCACGTCCACTTCACCAAACGCCCGTCCACTATTGAACGCTAAATGCAGCTTGGATGGGCGCTCGTCCATATTGACTTGAAATCGAATTTCTTGATTTTTCCATCTTTATCTTGATTTATTTCTTTCCTTATCTCTTTTATTCTTCCATATCTTTAATTGATCCTCTTCCATCTCGAATTTAGCCTTTTAGGATCATCTTTTCCATCATTAATTGGGTATCTACAAATATCAAAAACATACCAAAACGTAATAATTTCCAAAATAATATAAAAACATCAAATAAACATAAAAATCGATATGTTTTCATATTTAATCATTAAAAACCTCATTTACTCAATATTTGACTATAAGGCCCGATATCTATGAAAATAATCCATATATGGGGGAAATTGATTCATAATATATATATGAAAATCACTATAATTTGGCCCTAAACAACACCCCCACACTTATCTTTTTGCTCGTCCCCGAGCAAAACAAAACAAAACCAACTCGAGATAAATAAACATCTATGCAAATATGAAGCATATTTATTAACTTAGAAGTTCACCCAAGTGAGTGTGTGCATAGCCATAATAAACTTCCACTAAGTTCCACAATTTGAAAGTTATTCAAACCAAAACTAGCCCGGTTTCCCATCTAAGTTAGAAATATTCAAAAAACTATAACAGGCACTTTACAAGACATACATATTCCGAAAAGAAATAGTAGAGAATATCTAAAACATTTCTGTCAGACTCAGAGGATAATCCCTACAACATATCTTTCAGTTTATACTGGGGATAAGGTCGACGATAACTAAGTCGTTACTAATTCATAATAATATATTCCAATATTTTCACTTTTTCACATTTTTCTAACACACATCAGAAGAAGCTATTGCCCTCATAGCAGAATAGGACATTTCGAGATAATACCCTACCTTACTCCAATCATAAGGCAGCTTTTCCTAACTGTCGTGAGCTCTTAGTCATCATAGTGGTATAGGACATACGTGGTATACCCTACCTCACTCAAATCATCGACTAGCTTTCGACACACCCGATTACAATTATGTTTACTTAGAGATTTCTGGCTGGCAGTGGAAAAGATTATTTTCTAGTAGCACAGACCACTGAGCATAACACCTCAAGTAAACAATTTATTACTATTGCAAAGACTTAATCACGTTTCACTTATCACATTCAAACTTACAGATATTCACAGTATGTCATACTTTAATCCTAGAATACAAACTACTAAACTTTTCAAGAATTGTACATAAGCAAAGAAACATGCTATAATCATCAAAAATCTCCAACTAAAATGGGGTAGGCTTTCAACATTTAGCTCATCATTTACTATGGCATGTGAAAAAGAGTGTCGGGTGAAACAACTAAAATTACTAAATATACAGAATATAGCAAAAATGATATAAACTCAAGCAAAGATATGCCTTTGTCTACTCGGGACTTAACAAAAAATTTGAAAATTAAGCACTTTTCATAGAAAATTAATAAATTAAGCAAATGAACGTAGATACATAAACCATCTATCCCTTCCCCCACACTTAGATTGCAACTTGTCCTCATGTTGTGCAAAATAAAAGAAAAGAGAACTTAGCTGATTGTAGTTCTAAAGAAGCAAGCCTGGAATGGGTGCACCTCACCCAGAAATGCTTGACGAATCCAGTAGACTGTGGACCATCCACCGGAAAACTGATATCGTCTGAAACGCACAATTGCTAACGAAAACATCCTGCACACTTGAACAAACATGAAATACCTCGGGGCTAGGGGAGTAAAACATATAAAGCACAGGAAAAGAAAGGTCGAAGAGATTTTTCAACTTAGGCTCACATAAAGATGGAAAACACATACATGAAATATTACAAAATAGTAGGCTAGGTGCAATTACATGTAAATGCAAACTACATGAAAAAATCCTAAGAAAATAAAAGAGTGATGGTATATGGAAAGCCAACAGAAACCATACTACTAAAAAAAAAGCGAGTAGTATTACGAGAAACCGAAGCGATTAACTACACTCAAGAAAAATAAAAGAAAGAAATAAATGATGTGGTGTTACGGGAACCAGCGGTGACCACACTTAAGAAAAATAAAAGGAAAAATAGAAAAACAATGCAACTATATGAAATGCAACTAAATGAAATGCATTTATATGACATGCAAAAGAAAATAAAATACTTTTTCAATATGAAAGCGAAAAATGAAAAGAAAACTAGCCCATTAATTGCAACATAGCATGCATATATAAAATAAACGTCTACAAATAATGACAGAGTTACGATAAACGATGATCTTTATTCATTACATGCAGTGTAGACGCGCTTTAAGACTCGTCAAGAGTGATAGCATTATGGAAACCCAACAGTTAGCTATACTAAACATATATAACTCATAAGGTTTCCGATGGTAGCAACGGAGACCAACAGTTACTACCTGATGGGTATAAATAATTCCACCACCTCAACAGTGAGGGACAACCCACTGCGCCACCCTCCGACATGACAAGAGAAATTGCCAAAGGCGGCCATCAGAACTCTCACCTCGCCACGACCAAAGCATTTGCGGTCCCAGGCAAGTAATGAGATCCTAGGAATCTCGTCTAGGCAAATCAAGAAGGGCGAGGCCGGGAAAGGTGGCTCATGCGACCTCGAGAGATGGCCGCGATTGATCCAGATCTTTTCCCACTTGTACCTTAGATATTTCGTCTTGCTTAGTGTCTAAGTTAAACCTAGCTATTAGTAAAATATCTAATAGATTACTTATTCCCTAAGTTACCCACCTCTATATAAGGGGTGGTCATTGTAAACAAGAAGGGGATGAAATACACACTATATACTTGCAAGCCAAAGCTCACGCCCATTCTCATTCCTCCATACCACCACCCGCCGGAGTAACACCACACCTTAAATCAAACCGGATATCCACCGTCTATACACCGCAAGGACACAGCGACGATTTATACATCATCGATTGGCTCCGTTACGGGAACAAAAGCGGCGATTCACCCCGACCGGCTCCATCATATAGAAATTACATATCGGATCGCCAGGAAGTCCGACTCAAAGCAAGTCCTGATCACAAACATAGTCATAACCTATGACCGAAGCGAGAGCAATCGAACCCCAAACTCCTGCGAGGCGTTGTACAAACACATATACAAGCCGACGTCGCGATAGAGACACAAGAGATTACGCAAGCGGATGGGGAAGGATCACAAAGGGGAATTTTGGCCCCTAGCGATGCCCGAAATTTGATAAATCAGAAGGCTAAGTCAAGAGAGGTCGTAGCGACATTGGATGGGAAAATCGAGAGGAGCATCTCGATCGCGAAGATAGCCAGAGATCAACCCCAGGAAAGAGCCGGATCTTCAAGAGGATCCGAGATTGCGGAAATAAGGGAATACGCGAGGTATCACGGAAACTATGTACTAGCCAATTCCGTCTGCGGTAGCAAAGGCCAAGCCCCAATGTCGATCGACCCCAAAATCCCCTGGAGGTGAAATCGCTCCCGCGGCGGTAAATAAGGGCCGCGAGCCAGATTCACGGGATCGAGATAGAAGAAAGTGTGCGCTCCTCAGCCGCAAAGGGCTAGAAAAACGTTGTTCAGGACTTCGGTTCTCCCGGATCGCGATCATCGGGAGGAAAAATCGCACGAAAAGGTTCGGCTCTCAAAGGTTGGGTGAGAAGGACAAGGCCTCGGCCCCAAGTCGTCTCGGCCTTCCCGAGGAGGATCTCTTCTCCGGCGAGACAGGGGCGCACCGGACGCCCGCATAATCATCCGTGAAAAGAGGGCACGTCGGGAGAGTCGGAAGATCTGCGAGGTCGAGCGCAGAGCGAGAGAAGGCTAACACACAGCGCCGCTGCCACCCGGTTCGACCACACGGGCGAGAACAAATGGAGATAATGAAAACGAGCTCGCCGACTTGAAAAAATCGAGGCCACCGAGAGAGCGCTCAATTTCGGAATCGACGTGCTCGCCAAGAGAATTACTGAAACATTGCCTACCGGTCGCGAAAAAGTTAGCTATCCCAATATAATTACTACAATGGAAATTTTGCCCAAACGAGTGGCTCACCGCTTTCCAAGGTCGCATCACCCAGCAACCCAAAATAAATCCGCTGGTGCATCGCCTTAGTCGAAAGCATGCGGATAGGGCCGCCTCTTGATACGTGGACTTCCCGTGGCTCGATAAAAGGTCAAAGATCTCTCCGAGAAATTCGTCGAGAGAGTTTGAATCGGCGAGTAGACCAAAGAAAACTATAGAGGACCTATCTGAAGTTCGCATGGGAGGACATGAATCCGGAAAAGAATATTACGAACGTTTACGTCGAATATACGATCAAACAAGAAACATTCCGGATGATGCGGTTGTCACATGTTTCCTCACGAGGATCGCCAAGGTCCAATGAAAATCGAGTTCAACCTACGGCCCCAAAGCGGGTCTCGGGAAATGTTGGAAAGGGCTCGAATGATGGAGTCGTCGTGCGCCGTCCTCGGCGGCGAAGCCCAAAGCGGAGCGACCTTCACGAAAGAGGCGCGAGGAGAAAAAGAGGAAAAAGGCGAGATGCTAACCACGACCGCGAGGTAAAAAGCCTTATAAATTCAGGCGAGGACAATTTTACCCCGCTCAACACCAAAGCATCTCAAATATTGTTCGAAATCCGCGAGCACTTTGACAAGCCCAAACCCGCGAGGCGATCCCGGCGATCGCGACAAGTCCAAGTCTCGTGACTATCACAAGGATCATGGTCACATCACGGATGAATGTTTCACGTTAAGGCGAGAAATAGAAAGGTTAATCCGCGAGGACCAAATACTAAGTATTAGCGAGATGGGAATACGGTACCGATCAAAGTCGCCCCAGCGCTCTATCGAGAAAGAGGTCCAAGTTATCCACGGGATATCCTCAAAGAACGATCGGTGAAATCTCGAGATACACCGGATCAATACGCGCGGCCTTGAAAAGCGGATAGTATTGGGGAGAACGAAGGGAATCATGTTCACTAAAAGCGAATTGGCGCATAGCGAGGCCCCAGTGGAGGTACCCTTGTTCTCAAAATCGGAATAAATGACAAGCATGGAGTCGGCGAGTAATGATCGACACGAGTGGTCGCGACGTCATCTATTTCGGATTTTTAAAACAGATCGGATTTGGAGAAGCTAAGTTGAAACCTTACCTCGGGGTGCTCGAGGGCTTTACCAACGACACCGCGTCGCGGGTCAAGGAACAGTCGACCTCAACGTCACTTTGGGCGACTATGAGCCATGCAGAATCGAGATAATCACATTTTTAGTTATTGATCTTCCTCATACTACAACATTATCTTGGGGATCCCGCCATGAAAAAATTTCAAATGGTGGCGTCCGTTCCCACCAAAGGGTCAAATTTCACGTAGGGAGGAGATTGGGGTCGCCATCACCCGACCCGGAGCTTTCCTCGACTATATGACCAAAAACAGGTCGATTCTAAGCGACCCGATGGATGGTTTTAGCACGGCTCGGATCGGATCGCTATGATGAAAGAAATCCGGAGAAAGCGGTAGAGGTGGAAACATTGCAAGTTCGGGACGAGCCCGACTTCACCGAGAGGATGAGTTGATCGAGGTTATAATAAGCGACAAATATCCCGATCAAAAGATAAAAATAGGATCAAGGACCACCGAGGAAGAAATGGAAGAATTGATCGGGCTTCTAAAAGCCAACTTGAGCGCCTTTGCATGGGAAGTAACAGATATGAGGCGTGGAGTCGAGGTCGCTTTGCACTATCTAGATGCCGACCCCAACTTGACCAATACAAAGAAAGAGCACGCCGATTCTCTCGGAAAAAGAGATCGCAATAAAAGCGAAGTCAAAAAACTTCTAGCGGCGAGGCATTATCAAGGAGCTCCAATATCCCACATGGTGGCGGCAAACGTAGTGATGGTAAAGAAACACAACGGCAAGTGGCGGATGTGTGTCGACTTCACAGACTTGAATAAAGCTTGCCCCAAAGACCCTTATCGCGCTGCCGGGATTGACAAAATGGTCGACGGGATCGCGGATTCAAACACCGAAGTTTTACGGGCGCGTATTCCGGTTATCACCAAGTCAAAATGGCGAGATGAAGACAAGGAAATGACGGCCTTGAGGCGCGCAGTGGACTCTATTACTATGAGATGATGCCTTTCGCCTGAAGAACGCAGTTCGTTCGACATATCGAGAGAATGGTAAACCGAGTTTTCAACACACAAATAAGCGGGAACATGGAAGCCTACATTGATGATATGGTCGTAAAATCAAGTCGCCAAGGTCACCTGTGGACCTTCGCGAAACCTTCGCCAATGTAAGGGCCACTCAATGAAACTAAACCACTGGAAATGTACTTTTGGGGTCCAGCGGGAAAATTTCGGGCTTCATGGTGAGTCAAAGGGGATCGAGGCAAATCCCGAAAATCGAGGCCCTAGTCAACATGAGCGAGCCCACCAAGATAAAAGAAGTCACAAATGCTTAACGGCGAATCACAACTCTGGGTAGGTTTGTCTCAAAATCCGCAGAAAGAAGTCCGCTTTTCTTCAAAATTTTGAAAGAGTGGTACTTTCTCTTGGACAAATGGAATGCTCCTGGCATTTAAAGACCTCAAAGAATACTTGTCAAGACCGCCGTTGTTAACCAACCAAGGCTCGGGGATATTTTGTTTTTGTATTTGGCGAGTCTCGAGATAGGGCGTAGCCGCGAAGACTCGTAAAAGAGGAGGAGGGCTCGCGAAGCCGATTTTATGTTTCCAAGGCTCTAAGCCCGTTGAAAGTCGTTATTTTAATATAGAAAAGTTGGCTTATTGTGTTGTTATAGCGCCCGCAAATTAAGGGCCTACTTTTCATCGCACACCATCGTAGTCTTATCAAATGCATCGCTAAGACAGAGTTCTTCACAAACCGCACTGTCCGGTCGATCGCTCCGGTGGGCCATCGAACTTACCGAGTTCGATATCCGATATGAGCCTCGGAAGGCTATAAAGGCCCGAGCTCTCCCAGATTTCATAAGCGTAAACAAGCTTCAACGAAGAGGCGAAAGAGCGGTGTCCGCTCCCAAATGCGACCAGGATAAGGTCACCACAGAGAACGAGCCTATCGAGGCCAAGTCACCGCTGGCGACTCTACGTCGATGGCGCCGCTTAATCACAAAGGGTGTGGCGCGGGAATAATCTGTTAGAGCCGGGCACATCGGAAGAAATCGAGCGAGCTCGAGATTCGATTTCACCGCCTCTAATAACCAGGCGAATCTGAGGCCGTCATTCTTTGGGTTGAAACTCGCCAAAGCCATGAAAGTCAAAAATATACAAGTATTTTGCGACTCACGGTTGGTGGTTAATCAAATCATTGGGTCCTTTGGCATTCATTGCGAAATTTTACAGAGGTATATTAACCTCGTCAAAAGACTCGAAAGCAGCTTCGCATATTGTCAATTCAAAAACATCCCTCGAGAGGACAATCATAAGGCAGACTATTTATCCAAATTAACCAACGAAGACGCGTCGTGCGATCCCAACATCATGGTCGAACACCTATCAGAGCCCGCCATCTCCCAGGTTGAGATCATGGATTTCCAACCCAAGAATTTCCAACCCAGGAACACTTGTTGGGTCGACATCATGAAGTCTTATATTGAGTTAGGGGAGCTTCCAAATCATCCTGCAAAGCTAAGGCCTTAGTAAAAGGGCCGCAAGATATATGATTATGGATTTATGTGCTTTACCGTCATTCATTCTCGAAACCCCTTCGCGATCGTCACGACTGAGAGAGGTGACGGGAATTCTAACGTAACTACATGAGGAATGTGCGGCGCCATCCCGCCAATCGAACACTAGCACGTAAGTACTCTAGCCGGATATTATTGGCCGAAATTAGCAGAAGACGCCAAATCTTATACCCAAGCATGTGATGCTTGCCAGAGGTTCGCAAGTATCCCCAGGCTACCCTCAGTCGAACAAAGCATAGTGGTAGCTGCCTGGCCTTTCGACATGTGGGCGGTCGACCTCATCGGACCTTTGAAGAAGAATTCGCTCGAGGTTCTTGAATACGTGGTCGTCGCGGTGGATTATTTTACTAAATGGGTCGAGGCTAAGGCCTTGGTAAAAACCAATACCAGGGACATAACATACTTTTTGCTCGTCAAATATGGACAAGATTTGGTGTTCCGAGAGTGATGGTTTCCGATCACGGACCTCAATTCCAGAGACGAATTCGACAGATTTTGTGAAGAGAACAATGTTAAACATTGGCAATCATCCGTGTGCTACCCGCAAGGAAATGGGCAAGCCGAAAATGCCAACAAACAGGTCCTAAGTGTGTTAAAGAAGAGCCTGGGTGAGAAAGCAGGCCACTGGCCGGATCACCTTCCAGCGGCTCTATGGGCACTCAGGACGTCGCGAAAAATCACAATGAGGGAAACTCCTTTTGCTTTAACATATGGATCTGAGGCTATGGCGCCTGTGGAAATGGCCTTACCAAGCCCTAGGGTCGTTTTTTAAAGCGAGGTCAATAATACAGCGGCGCGTAAACTCGAGCTTGATCTAGTAGAGGAACGGCGCATCCAGGCATACAGTCGTCTAGTCAATTATAAACAGGCGGCAAAGCGTCATCACGACAAACGTATTCGCAATCATCACTTCGCCGTCGGGGATTACGTTCTACAAAAAAGACAAGCCACGGGCCATGAAGCGAAAAAAGGAAAGCTATCGGAAAACTGGGAGGGCCCCCTACGAATTTCGCGAGTTATCAAAAAGGGGACGTACACGCTAAGTGACAAGGAGGGCCGCGAGTATAATAGGCCATGGCATGCAGACAATCTGAAAAAATACTATATGTAACAAGCTAATTCAAATAAAGCTGTTCTTCCAAATTGTATTTACATTCTTGTCTTTTCGTCATCGTCCAAACAAAAAAAAAAAAAAAAAAATTCAAACATATCGATCAAGCCTGGACAAACTTCCATCAACTGCAGGATGGTTATCTTCCTCCGATCACATGTGTGGAGGTCCAAAAACGACACCACGCTTGCAAAGGGCTCCACCGGATAAGTTTTTTCAAACATATCGGTCGAGAGTATGGAAGGGAACCCTGGCGCCACTGCATAATTTGGTTATCAGCGACGCGAAAGGCATGCGGCGACCTGTACCTCGGCGAGCTTGACCCACCGAGCACGCATATCTTAGTGCCTCGCGATGGATCAACACTCCCCAGTCTATATCCACTCGATGGTCGCGAATGGCGTCAGGTAGGAGCGCCGCTCTCTAACAAAGACATCGGCATCGGCAAAGATAAGAGCGCTGGAATTTATAAACTTCTTCCACGCACGGTCGCCTGCGAGAGAGGTCGGACGCAGATCCTCCCAAAGAAAAACCCGATGCTCGGGAACAACTCGCACATTGCAATACCTGACGAATCCGCTTATTTTCCTCATCTGCAAGGTCCCAGGCGGTCTCATAATGGGAGGAGGGATTTATAAGCGGGTATGTTAAAAACTTGGTTAATTCTCTCCGGAGTAAAGATAACGGAGACACCCGGAGAGAAATGCTACTCAACGCTTCGCCAGAGGCTACCTCGCATAACACGGAATAAAATTCCCGTATCATGGTAACATTATCCATTTGCGGAGAGGCTTAGCAATAAATTCCCACCACCCGAAGAAAGCGAGCGCGCGACATGGAGCCGTCTTCTATTCGTTGTTCATTTAAACCCCTCTCCTCATAATATCACGCCACTCAAAATAATCCCGAAATAATTCTTGGCTAAGGGGAGGCAGGTGGTGAAAAAGGGGAAACATCCCGATAGGGCGAGCTTTCCATGTCCGAACCCGGTCGCTTTCCTGGATGAGACATAAGTCGTGGATAAACGGTAAAGAGGATAATGAACGATTGAGGGAGAAAGAAAGCAAATTCAGTATGAGGCAAGAGGTAGAGTGAGTTCCAAAGTAACCCCCTTTTATACCAGAGAAGGGACATAATCAACGGTTGGGATTAACTGGATCCTAGGGCCAGATATGCAAACTGCCCCGAAAACCAAGGCAACAGGAGCGCCAGACCATAAAGAGACCGAAATTTATGGCTACAGTTACAACTGACACCTAGTCATTAGGGGTCATAACTCTGCGTTAATGACACAGTCAAAGGTGCGCTCTGAGAGGCTCGATTTTACAGCGAGCACCGCTCTCATAGGGCGAAACTTTGAAAAATTAACGTCGCGCATATGACTATGGTTAGAATGAGACGACGACGTTTCATGACTGCTTGACGCCACCAAATTATTGAACAGACCTCGCACGAAACAGAGGACAGTTAGCAAAAAAAAAAAAAAAAAAAAAAAACTGGTCTTACCAGAGAAGCAGCAAGCCCAAACTGGCCACTGAGATCTCTAATTTCAGCAATCTCATCTTGAGACGGAGAGTTGTCTTGAGCCGCAAAGCGGGCTAATATGCCCCGACCAATCTCCACTTGAACAGCATCAGGACAGTCAAAGGGAAGTGGCCCTAGAGGAATCACATCGGCGATTGCTTCGCCAATCTGCGAGCTTTGGACAGTCAAGACCCTGGTGAAGCTTCGGATCCAACCGAGGGCCTCTTTCCCGAGAATAGCCTCGAGGCAAAGTTTTTGTGGCGGTGTCTCGGGGCGCGCTCTTCTCCACCGAATTTCAACCTCTTCAAGATGTACCGGATCGAGAGCGGACCGTTTGGGTAGGCGATCATCCTCCGCCTTCTCTGGTTGAGGTCGCTTTTCGCCGTCGCGACTCTTTACCAGGGGATGAGTCTTTTCGAGGCACCACCGACTGGGCTCGCAACAAGGCGCGATGATGTCGCGACCTCCGGGTTAGGTGTCTCGGCGACAATCGAGGCATCCACAGATCGGGCACTCTCCCTGAGCTTTCTTGAGCCTCGCCGAGCATTGGTCGCCTTGTCTCGCCTCGCATTAAGCTTGTTTCGGTGAGCCTGCGAGCATTTGGATCCATACCTACAAAAGGAAAGCGGTTTAGAGCCCAACAAAACAAAATGAGCATTTACAAATAAATACAAGTGGACAAAGAAAGTTACAAAGCGGCCTAAGTATAGGATCGCCCCACATTCCGGACACTCGGAGGAAAACATTTGTTGATATGACAATCCCCAATCCAAATTGGATCGCAACTCTCGTGACCCCATTCGTACCAAGGGCGCGCATTCCCCGCCCACTAGGCCCGCCATACATACAAAAGGCTCGGCCAGATCAAGAAGTTCAACCCAAGAAACATTTCTCCGAGATGGCGCCGCCCCGTCCGACTGAATTAACGTCATCAGCCCCTTTACATAGCGCCGCTCACTCACAGGGGGGTCAAGGATTAAAAGCGTGGATTTGCCTCCGCGGACTTCTCGCCTACTGAGAAAGGCCAACCTACCTTCGACTCGACTTTGAGGTACCACGCCGCCCCCATTTGTGAAACTTATTGGGAAGCGGGAATAGTAGGCGGGGAGTCTTCGCCCTCAGGGAGACTTGTCCAGGAATAGACGTCCCACAGAAGGAATAAAATTGCCCCAGAAAAGTTAACGTCGGCTCGATCTTGAGAATCCGCACATAATCGTGAAGGCCATCAAGCTGGATAATAGCCCGACGGCAAAATCGAGAGGAAAGCGCTGCATCTCCTTGCAGATCTTCACAAAGAAAGGATCGAAAGCGGTCTCGCACTCCGCATGCAAATGATGGAAGTGGAGGATAAGGGTGTCCTCGGAGCGGCGCGCACTTACGTAATCCTTATGGTCCCCGGGTTTAAATTTATCGGACTCCTTCTCATAATCGAAAAAAGAAAACCGATACACACTGGTGTCGATTCCGAATATGCTATTAATGGTCCTGTTGAGATCGCTGCTCTTGCACAGTCGGGACCATTTCTTATCAACGTCCTTCTCATACGCCGTCATGATCCCAAACTCTCGCATAGCTTCAGGATTGTTAGGACGAGAGCTCTTCGGCTGGGTAGCGGCCGCGGCGGCCTCACCAACTGTCATGGTTTGGCTCGCAATTTTCCTCTTCTTCTTCCAACTGCTTTGCGGGCATCCGAGATATCCTTCCGAGGCAATTCAGCATTTTCATCCTCACCGGACCCCATTAACTCATGAATCTGCGGCGCGCCCCGAACATAAGCTTCGTCGTGGTCGGGGCGCCGCTAGTACTCGACCGCAGCTTTGTCCTTCGGCCGGGGGCGCGATCTTTTCGGCCCGTGAACAGTTGGAGATTTTTGAGCCCGCGCCTTCTCCTTAAGGCTCACTCTACGCGGCGGATTTCTAGCGAGACAAAGGCCTCCAACTCAAAAGGGTCGGCATCCATAGTAGCGACCTCATCGCCAGATAATCTCGCCAATATCTGCGCGAGTACTTTCCACTTCAACCTCGTCCGGATGAGCTAACAGCGAGGCCAGAGATAATATGGGGTCATCCTCGGCCTGTAATCGTAAACCTCCTTTCCGCAGAATCATCGCTGAATGATCATTCCCGACATCCTGCAAAAACAAGGGAGGAAAAAGGTGGAGCTTTCGGACACTGGTATAATAATAAATTAGCCCAGGAAGGTGATCGCACCCACTTCAATACCGCCTCTCCGTTTTTGCAAGAGAGATCGCAAATAAAATTACAGAGGATAGCAGGGGCGGGTGAAACCCCAATTTTCCCAGAAAGCTATAATCTCTCCCGGGAAAACCCCCATTATTAATCGGAAACAAGGCAATGTTGCATCCCGTAGCAAAAAAGAATGACAAAATTGATATGTATGGAAAAACAAGGCGGGATGGATGAGTAAACGAGTTAACAGAAAGGATTTCTTACCTGATTTGCTTTGAGAAAGATGGGAAAACCGCAGTAAAAACTGGGAAATACTCAAGGAGGTGGCCGGAATCTTCAAAAGAACCACCGTGAAATCCTAGAACCACCGCAGGAACGCCGTTGAACCTTCAAAGCTCTGCCGAAAAACTTGAGAATTCTAAATCAACAAACAACGGAGAAAATAAGAAACGCTAAAAGTGTGAGAAGGGTGAGAAGCGAAAGCTTTATATAGGCAAGGGGGCCACGATCGTACGGTTGGGAACGCTTCATCCAACGGTTCGATTTAGGCGGCGGTTGTCGGTTTGAAATACTGGCGGCGTCCCCATCAGTGCCCACGTACAACTACCTAGGCAGTTGCTGAAACGGCCGCATCATTCCGCAGAGGAGAACCTGGAGGACTGACGTCAGCCACGATTGACGGTCTCGCCCCACAAAACAGGCCCAGAGTTACTTTAAGGTCGCTTGCTTTGAAAGCACGGCCCTTAGAGAACAAGTCGCATCAGACGACAAGGTCGCAAAAACTGAACCAAAGTTACTTTGAGGTCGCTTGCTTTGAAAGCACGGCCGCCCAGAGAACAAGTCGCATCGGCGACAAGGTCGCAAAACAGCCCAGAGTTACTTGAAGGCGCGTGCTTTGAAAGCACGGCCCTAGTGAACAAGTCGCATCGACGAGGCGACAAAGGTCGCAAAAACAGCCCAGAGTTACTTCGAAGGTCGCTTGCTTTGAAAGCACGGCCCTTAGTGAACAAGTCGCATCAGACGACGAGGTCATAAAAGGTGTTGATAATCACTCCATCCTTCATATCCTCAGGGAATATCGTTAAAGCACGGAGTAGGGGGCCATTGATGGGTATAAATAATTCCACCACCTCAACAGTGAGGGACAACCCACTGCGGCCACCCTCCGACATGACAAGAGAAATTGCCAAAGGCGGCCACATGTGTCTCACCTCGCCGCGACCAAAGCATTTGCGGTCCCAGGCAAATGCATGATCCTAGGAATCTCGTGGCAAATCAAGAAGGCGAGGCCGGGAAAGGCGGCTCTTGCGACCTCGGAAGAGATGGCCGCCGATTGATCCAGATCTTTTCCCCACTTGTACCTTAGATATTTCGTCTTGCTTAGTGTCTAAGTTAAACCTAGCTATTAGTAAAATATCTAATAGATTACTTATTCCCTAAGTTACCCACCTCTATATAAGGGGTGGTCATTGTAAACAAGAAGGGGATGAAATACACACTATACTTGCAAGCCAAAGCTCTGCCCATTCTCATTCCTCCATACCACCACCCGCCGGAGTAACACCACACCTTAAATACAGCCAGATATCCACCGTCTATACACCGCAGGACACACATGACGATTTATACATCATCACTACCCAAATGAGTTATAAAAATAAAAAGAAAGCACATAAGTCTCAAAGCTTACGAGATTCATCATAACAAGATGTAGCATACGAGAACCGACATTAGCTACACTAACAATGATAAAACGATTATAGCGTCACGAGAACCGACATGACTATAACATGCCTAGATGAATCATATATAAGAATTGATCAATTATCTAACATGGATTCATAGATGGAAAAATAAAATCACATAAGTTCGTGACATCTACGTAAAATTAATCGACCACAAAAGCTCAGTTAAAAACATCCAAGTCAAATAAAGCATTAAAAATCGAATAAATAAAAACTTTGGAACTGGTCGTAGGTTGGGCGCTTCGTCCAACCCTTTGAACGTATCGCTTACAATTTCAAACAGGCGTTCACCTGGAAAGTTTGCACCGGGACGGGCGTTCAATGGACGAGCGCCCGTCCGCCTCTTCGACACAAAGAACCTCAAAAACTTGTCCCGGATTTTATCAATACAAAACAACAAGTAATAAACCGGTTAACCTCAAGTGCAAGGATCGTAGTGTGTAGAGGCTATGCCGGTCGATCTTACGGGAACTAGGCGAATGTGAATCCTAGCTTTTGTTTTTAACTAAACTATTGTCACGAAACTAACCTAAACGAAGAACTAACCTAAACAAATATGCATAAAAGTAACTGAGACAGAGAAATTAATCCAATGCTAGGCAAGATTGAAAGCGATAAAAACTAGAGTGCAATTAAAAGTAAACTAATCTAGCAATTCAAGTTTAAAGGACTAAAATCAAATTATAACGAGCGAACAAGCAATTGATCCACCTATCCTATCAACATTCAATTCTAATTCGGATTAATTCGTGATCTCTACTCAAGTCGTGATTCACCTAATCGAAGGCATAAACTCCTACTCGTAGACAAGTTCGTTTCCTAATCTTTTATCTTTCGATGTTAAAGATTACGTCTTTCTAACCTAGGCGTGAAATCTTTCAATTCTAATCTAGAAAATCAATCTAATAACTCGCTTTTAGTTAGATCGAAGATCTATTCTTTTATCACGGTGATCTATCGTTAACATGATTTTCATCAAATAAACAATCATCAAAGCAAGCATCTTTCGATTAAACATGCAAAAACATACAAAACATGATAAAAGAAACGAACTTGAAATAGATACTCACAGATTAATCACGAATCAAAATCGAATTGTTGAAAAAGGCTTCACAACGCTTGTTCAAGAGGGTTTAGCCTCTTAGCATCCTTGTTGCAACTCGAATTGATGAAATAAAAGACATGAATCTATCTAATCTAATCTAGGAATTAAATTGCATAAAAGTAGATAAAATCGAGAAAAACGCAGCCAAGCTGCCTTAGGTTTTAGGGTTCGAATTGTGTGTCTAGGGTTTGAGAAATCGCGCTATTTATAGATTTTTAGGTCGGTTTAGGCTAAGGCGGTGCTAGGGCGCCCGTCCACTATCTTGGGCGCTCGTCCAAAGCGAGCTTACGGGACGGAGGTGAACGCTGTTCGAACGCGTCTCAACTCTCTCGAATGTAAAATTATTATTCGGGCGCTCGTCCACGTATCAAACGCCCGTTCGATCTTGGGCGCTCGTTCGCTCGAGATGAACGCTAGTCCACCGATCAAGACTTAATAATTCCATCTTTATCTTCTTTTCTTCTATCCAATTCACCATTATCTCTTTTAACTTGAATTAGCTCAAATTCATCAACATTTGATCATCAATTGAGCCACATAATTGTACCTACATGACATCAAAAACACCGCAAAGCGTAACATAATTCCAATAAACATAAAATCATAATTAAAACATATAAATTCACCAACTTTGCGATTAACTCATTAAAAATGTCATTTGCTCAATAATTCCATTTAAACACGTGATTTCCATGCAATTCATACGAATGTGGTGGAAAACATTATAAAGTATAAATGTTATAAAACACGTAAATTCACCCTTAACAACTCCCCACACTTAAACTTTGCTCGTCCCGAGCAAAACAAAACAAGATAAAGGCTCGGAAAGAATATGACACCTCAACACATACACCACATAGTCAATAAATTAGAAGTTCACCATCGTGTGTGTGCATAGCCATAGAAAACTTCCACTAAATCCAAACTTGAAAAACTCAAAGCAAAACTAGCTAATACCCCTCGTAGACTAGTAATAAGTGACACTCATAAGGTGTACCCCTACAACGTGACATATCCCGAGAAGAATGATCGAATATATCTAGGGCCTTTCTCAAATACTCAGAGGATAATCCTACACATATCATCTCAGGGTTTCTCTGGGGATAAGATGAGCGATAACTTAGTCTTATATACATTTCATAACACTTCTTTAGTTGATTTAACTTTTTCACTTTAAACACACATTAGAAGAAGCTATTGCCCTCATAGCGAATAGGACATTTCGAGATAATACCCTACCTTACTCCAATCATAAGGCGACTTTTTCTAGCGTGTCGCCGTGAGCTCTTAGTCATCATAGTGGTATAGGACATACGTGGTATACCCTACCTCACTCAAATCATCGACTAGCTTTACGACACACCCGATTACAATTATGTTTACTTAGAGATTTACATTTCGGGCAGTGGAAAAGATTATTTTCTAGTAGCACGAGACCACCGAGCATAACACCTCAAGTAAACAATTTATTACTATTGCAAAGACTTAATCACGTTTCACTTATCACATTCAAACTTACGATATTCACAAAAGATGTCATACTTTAATCTTAGAATACAAACTACTAAACTTTTCAAGAATTGTACATAAGCAAAGAAACATGCTATAATCATCAAAAATCTCCAACTAAAATGGGGTAGGCTTTCAACATTTAGCTCATCATTTACTATGGCATGTGAAAAAGAGTGTCGGGTGAAACAACTAAAATTACTAAATATACGAATATAGCAAAATGATATAAACTCAAGCAAAGATATGCCTTTGTCTACTCGGGACTTAACAAAAATTTGAAAATTAAGCACTTTTCATAGAAAATTAATAAATTAAGCAAATGAACGTAGATACATAAACCATCTATCCTTCCCCACACTTAGATTGCAACTTGTCCTCATGTTGTGCAAAATAAAAGAAAAGAGAACTTAGCTGATTGTAGTTCTAAAGAAGCAAGCCTGGAATGGGTGCACCTCACCCAGAAATGCTTGACGAATCCAGTAGACTGTGGACCATCCACCGGAAAAGCGATATATCGTCTCAAACGCACAATTGCTAACTAAAACATCCTGCACACTTGAACAAACATGAAATACCTCGGGGCTAGGGGAGTAAAACATATAAAGCACAGGAAAAGAAAGGTCGAAGAGATTTTTCAACTTAGGCTCACATAAAGATGGAAAACACATACATGAAATATTACAAAATAGTAGGCTAGGTGCAATTACATGTAAATGCAAACTACATGAAAAAATCCTAAGAAAATAAAAAGAGTGATGGTATATGGAAAGCCAACAAGAACCATACTCGAAAAAAAAGCGAGGTAGTATTACGGAAACCGACGATTAACTACACTCAAGAAAAATAAAAGAAAGAAATAAATGATGTGGTGTTACGGAACCGGCGGTGACCACACTTAAGAAAAATAAAAGGAAAAATAGAAAAACAATGCAACTATATGAAATGCAACTAAATGAAATGCATTTATATGACATGCAAAAAGAAAATAAAATACTTTTTCAATATGAAAACGAAAAAATGAAAAGAAAACTAGCCCATTAATTGCAACATAGCATGCATATATAAAATAAACGTCTACCAAATAATGACAGGTTACGATAAACGACAGTGCTGTTCATTACATGCAGTGTAGACGCGCTTTAAGACTCGTCAAGAGTGATAGCATTATGGAAACCCAACGATTAGCTATACTAGCGGATATAACTCATAAGGTTTCCGATGGTAGCAACGGAGACCAACGATTACTACCCAAATGAGTTATAAAAATAAAAAGAAAGCACATAAGTCTCAAAGCTTACGAGATTCATCATAACGATATGTAGCATACGAGAACCGACATTAGCTACACTAACAATGATAAGAACAGTTATAGCGTACGAGAACCGACAGTGACTATAACATGCCTAGATGAATCATATATAAGGAATTGATCAATTATCTAACATGGATTCATAGATGGAAAAATAAAATCACATAAGTTCGTGACATCTACGTAAAATTAATCACCCACGAAGCTCGATTAAAAACATCCAAGTCAAATAAAGCATTAAAAATCGAATAAATAAAAACTTTGGAACCTGGTCGTAGGGTTGGACGCTCGTCCAACCCTTTGAACGCATGTTACGAATTTCAAACGGGCGTTCACCTGGAAAGTTTGCATTTGGGCGGGCGTTCAATGGATGTAACGCCCGTCCCGCCTTCCGACACAAAGAACTCGCAACTTAGTAAACGCAACCGCAAACCCTAGACTAACATCTTAAACTCATAGCAATTCAGATTAACAACTCAATAGCCACCGATAACTTTTAGCACAGAAGATTAGATTAGAAAACACACCAACATATACTTCACGTTTCATAAATTGAGTAAAAACTTTTGCACATTCTTAACCTACCGTCATCAAACACGGCAAAAATAAAAACTCTCAATTTAATTCACGCTACTTTTATTGAAAAAAAAAATACCTAAAAAGATACGGAAACAGAATCCTAAACCTAAACTACGAAAAATTTAAAACATGAAAACACTAGAAAGGGGGGAAAAACGTGTTGAAATCTTCTGAGCTCAAAATGGAAGGGAAAACAGTGGATTTTGACCTCGAAAACGGCGTCGGAACGAGCTTTCCGAATTGGGGTCCTGCGCGCCAATCCGACACTCGAGCCGAAAGTTATGGCCAAAATAGTAACGAGTGCTAAAACTATCCCTTTTTTCCAAAAATTTGATCGTTAAAAACTTGAAGTCGATAAATCAACCCTAGATGCCCCTAATCACTGTAGGAACAAGAAAAGATGGAAACAAAAGATAGAAACAAGAATAGACATCAAACAGAAAAGCAGACGGGCGTTCACTTTATGGGACGAACGTCCCTCTGGAAAATCGAACTAGACGGGCGCCTGGAAATCCGACGCCAGTATTAAAAAAGCTGGACGGGCGTCCGAGATAAAATGGACGCCGCGTCTGATCGCAGCGAAAACGGGAACAGAAGCGAAAAAAACACCAGGAAAAACGGGTGGGAAAGCTAACAGTAACTATAAAAGAAAAACTATGAAAAACCACAGATCCTAAACTATAATCTACCTATTAAAAAGTTGTAACAAAATAGAAAAGTTAACTCCATTAGATTCAACGAAAACACCGATTCCCGGCAACGGCGCCACTTTTGTTGGAGGGATTTTGCATCACTAAACAAAAGAAAATTTATAAACCCTAACCTAATTGCAAAACTAACTCCTAACCGGCCGAATACCGGGTTGTTGATAGTAGAGCGAGATAAGTAAGGAGTCGATCCACGAGGAATTGGGATGTTGAATCTAATTTCATTAACTCTCTCAATTGTTACTCAAAGAATGAATAAACAAAAGAAACGAAAGAACAAAACATAAAAACATAAAAGCAGAAAAACATAAACGAACAATCAAAATAAATCTAACCTAAGAAACATAGGAACAACCAAAGTACAAACCTAAGTGATTTCAATTCTAGTTAATCTCATGATTCTAATTCGGTTTGTGGTTTCACCTTTCACGAGACACAAATCCCTAATCTCTTAGTGAACTTATCTCTCAAGTGATGAAAGCCTACTTTAGTAGTGAATTCAATTATCTATCTCTCATCTTTCGAGTGTTGAGATCGATTTACCAAACAAAACTCGGTGTGATTCAATTAACTCTCGTTTTTAAAGAACTGCAACCTAGGAATCTAACTCATTAACTTGTCATCATTAATGGCTAAAAACCCTATCTTTCTATGGTGATCTAGCGTTTATGCAACTTCCGAATTATAAACATCAATCGTGAACTAATCTTTCGATTCTAATTCACATGGCATACAAATCGCATAGAAAAATACAAACTAAATCAAACGTCATGAAGAAAAACTGGAATTAAATTAATCACAAGAGAACTCACATAGTCTTGGATACAATGGTTGAAACACCATGGAAACGAAAAGAAAAGCTACATAATCTACTCCTAATCTAACCTCGGTTCACCCGAGCACAAGGCTCGGGTGACCGGCCTTCAAACTCCCAAGATGCGGCTGTGCTCTCTTTTTGATGTGAAGAAAAATATTGATGATTTAGGGTTGGGGCGACGGCTGTTTAAATAGAAGATTAAGTCGGTTTTAGGCAAAGCGGCGGCGGACGCCGTTTGAATACATGGGCGCCCGTCCATTTGCCTTGACGGAGAGTCAACGCTCGTTCACTTGCGTCTGGAGACTCAATGTAAAATCTCTTCTAGGACGCACGTCCACTTCACCAAACGCCCGTCCACTATTGAACGCTGTCGCGCTCGCCGGATGGACGCTTCGTCCATATTGACTTGAAATCGAATTTCTTGATTTTTCCATCTTTATCTTGATTTATTTCTTTCCTTATCTCTTTTATTCTTCCATATCTTTAATTGATCCTCTTCCATCTCGAATTTAGCCTTTTAGGATCATCTTTTCCATCATTAATTGGGTATCTACAAATATCAAAACATACCAAAACGTAATAATTTCCAAAATAATATAAAAACATCAAATAAACATAAAAATCGATACGCTTTCATATTTAATCATTAAAACCTCATTTACTCAATATTTGACTATAAGGCCCGATATCTATGAAAATAATCCATATATGGGAAATTGATTCATAAAATATATATGAAAATCACTATAATTTGGCCCTAAAAATCGATATGTTCTTTTAAGATCTAGTTTTGCATCTTTAATTTTATGAATGTTATGTATGGCTCTGTTAATGTGGTATCTTAACATGTTTGTTAAGGTTCTTTTAAGGTCTAGTGTTGCTGTTGGATTATTATTTTTCGAGTTAAATTAGCTTATTCTAATCAATATTTGATGTAAAGACCGTATGAAACGATTGGAGCTTGCTCTCATGTATTCGTGTTGGGTGACTCTTTAGCAAATCAAGTATCCAATGAGTACCGGTAAACAAAGAAGTTCGACATGGAGTACTACGTGAGGTTAATTCCATTAACGTAAATTACTTACATTCCAACAGCTTAAGCTTTCGGTGATAAGGTAATACCAACAGAATATTCATTTGCAACAGATTACTTGTTATGCAAGGCGGTTTATGATAATAAATTGCATGAATAAATTAACAAACACTTGTACTTATGTCCACTACGTGTACACGGATCTCATTTGGAAAATAACCGTTTATGGCGGATAGCTCTTCACTTTGAGAATTATGGGAAAATTCTGCTGTAAAAACAACCCATAACACAAAAATCACAAAACAGAAAAAACAAAAAAAAGTTTGTTTAAAAAACAAAATAAATAAACACACAAAAATCAAGCTATGCGTCGTGTTTTCATTGGATTGTGGTGAATCATCCCTTTGCGAGAACCGAGAGCTATAATTTCTAAGAGGACGTATGTAGGGGTGAACAAAATTTTCGGAAACCAAACCAACCGGCCAAACCGTACTGAACCAAACTGGATAAACAAAAACCATGGTTACCAAAACGTTCAAATTGGTTTGGTTTCGATTTACCAAAAAGAAAACGGTAAAACGGGACCAAACCGTATTAATATATATATATATATACACACTAGTATGAAAACCCGTGCAAATGGATAAGCCCACATAAAATAAAATAGACTTTAACATAATTAATAGATAATAGTCAAAACTAACCTCAAAAGCCCTCAATCGCTTTCATTCAGTTTCAACTTCCTTAATTCACTGTGAATGGCATCAAGCTTTGTATCGACGTTCTGCAATAAGTTGATAACTTGGTCCACCTTCTTGCCAGTGCCGTCAAAGACACTGGCATATAAACCATATATCGATATTAGAAACGAACCATAGTCGGCAGCCCAATACTGCCATGTTATTAGTTGGCTCGGAGGGCAAGTGACCCTCAACCAATTTATGATATTGGGTAGGAACATGATCAGAAGGTAATTTATAATATTGGGGGCCAACATCATCAGAAGGTTACGGCCTTTCCCCCAGTTTGTGTTCAATGAACAACAGAGGGGCGCATACTAGAATATGGAGAGGAAAAAAAATAGCAGCGTCATTGACAGAGATAAAAAAATGTAGTTTAAACAAATAGTTGAAACCGTATAATACCTTCATCAGAGGGAGCCCTAGGCGTAATTTGGAGTGTCGTTATTTGGAGCATGGGACCCTTCAGCTGCCGTTGAGGGAAGGCCCTTCAGCTGCCGTTGAGGGAAGGCAATCCGGAGCACACTATAGGCAAGGTTAGAATGCTACTTTAGATTTTAGAAATAAGAAAATGGAAATTTTAAAATGTCCAGAGATTTTAGAAATACTGGATATAAATTCGTTTACAAAGCCATACAAAAATGTTTATCATATTTCATACTTGTGCATGTATTAACGCCTTAATTGGTGAGCTTTGTCAAAACTATATTTTTATAAAGTATTCGCGGAATGCGCACAATGTAAACCCACATTCGGATAGAGCAATTGTGAGAATAATCCAGTGAAAAGTGCTGTTTGAACACTTTGAGTGCTCAAACATCTCAAATTTAATAATCAAGGGAAGAGAATTTCATGGTAACAGCATTTTAGTTCCATGTATCCTTTGATTAACCTTTGTTTATATTAATTCAAATACCACAGCTTACTAAATTAACACCAAATTACTGCACAAGTAATAAAAGATGTCAAAATAAAAATTTAATAACACATATCTATATTTCTGATTACATCAATGTTTGTTTTAAACCACATCTTTAGAACATAATCCTCCTCCATGGTCATTTCCATAGTTTTCAACCATGTAACTAGAATTGGACGGATACATATATGCCACAAATATTCATATTTGTTTATAAAGACATCAAAACCTGCATCATAAAATATATATATATATATATAAATGCGAAATTCTAAATAAATAAATATCTTGTAATAACAAACTAAATAAAATAATAACAACATCATATCTACAAGCAGCAGATGAGGCATGTGTGGTGGTAGTAGATGCTGAAGCCTCAGAACCTAATTCTCATACCGTTAATAGAATGTCAAGAAAGTGACTTAAAAGCTACATTTTACTGGAACTAATCTGAAGACTACCGCATGTGATGGTCAATGAGAAGTGTATTCAATTGTGCATCGGTAGGGTGGAGTCTCTCAAAGCTTCACAAGCGAGGTGTAAGGTCAGCTGAAAGTCTTGGAATCTGGCCAGGTCCCACATCTGTTAATTTTCATTATGTGACAGCATATATCATTGTCATTAAAAAGGAGGACACGTGTAAGGGTATTTATGGCGAGATCGAGACAAATATTCACGACGGCTAGGGTTTAGGGATTTGTGCCTATAAATACAGATTGTTATTACATTATCGTGTGTGTGAAATCAAACTCAAAGCATAATAATAAATATCTCTTTTCTGCCGTGCTTTTTTATCTCTCACATTGAGAGAGTTTTCACGTTAAATCGTATTCTTCTTGTTTTTTGTTATCTCCTTTGATTATTTACGTTTGATTGCATCTGCTTTATTTTCTTGCGATCCGAAGTTATCTCCATCGGTTCATAACAAGTGGTATCGAGAGAAGGTTCTGGAGAAAACAATCATGCGATCAACTTCATCTTCACCAAGGCCTTCAAAGAAGGTGCTAGGATCTGTGATAAAGTTGTGACCTTTAGCAAGAAAAGATGTCAGCAGTAAACGTGAAAATCGATAAATTTACAGGAAGGAACAGTTTTGGCATGTGGCAAATCAAGATGCGTGCTCTGTTGAAACAGCAGGGTTTCATCAATTGAGTAGAATGACAGTTTTTTGAAACTTTTGCATAAAGAACAAAACTATTTATTCACTGTCGAAATTCACTTGTGTTCGAAATTCATTTGCTAAAATTCATTAATTTTCAAAATTCATTGTCAAAATTCACTGAATTGGGATTCACGCTGAAATTCATTTATCGAAATTCATTGATTTCTGGATTCACCTTATTCACCGATTTTAAGGATTCATTGTTTTGTCTTCCATTATAAAATTATGCAGTTGTCCTTCTCCCTATAAAAAATATGTAGCTGTCCTATTACTTAAAAATATTTCAGATTGTGTCATTATCCCTAATTTCCCATAATTTTTAGGGGGGAGTTCCTATGGGGTAGTTTGCTACCTTGATTCTCGAGTGTTATCTTGGTGTTGCACTACAACCAAGTAAAGTAAGAATCAAAAGTACACCATGTGACAAACCCATGTGAACATATTCTTTAATTTTTGCAGTCAGGAGAAAGACAAGCAAAAAGTGGTCCGTATCCCAACCCGACAGAATAGTGGGGAGATTAATCACGGTGACTACCTGATCCTTTTAGGTGGGAGGACCATGATCTAGAACCCATAAAGAGTCACCCAGTATTTAGAGTTAACTCACATACTGCGGCTACTGAGATTTGATTCTATGTTTTTTGATGTAATTTGTCATCCGAAAACACTCTAAGCTACTCCTATGAGTATCAGTAGATAACCTTATTTTCTTTTAAGGTACAATACTACGGTAGATAAAGTCTTAAAGGGTATCTTTTAATACAACTACATTAACACTGAATTTACCTAACATTTTACCTATCCAAAATGAATAGATAAATAGTTTATGTTAGATAAATTGTATCATCCCATGGCGGAAAAAACAGACAAGGTTACTAAATTATAAGGGTTAGACCGAGAGAACTTGAGCTACAGACTAGAGTTTATCTTATGTGATTCATCTCATTAATGCATCTAAAACAAAATGCTTAATGCCTTATTTCTTATATGAACTAAAAGGCCAAAATCATTAAGCCACCGACGCAGGACTTTTGTATCCACCACCTAACAAATCTCCACATTAGGATAAATGTCTCATATCAAAAAATAGTAATAATGTTCCACCTTCGATCTCCACAAGCTTCGAAAAGCCGAACAAATGCAAGCACTATTGTAGGAACAATAGAAAGAAACTGTCTCTAGAACCGATCTTTCGAATAAAAACATGTCCTTTGACAATTGTCTCTCTGGATTCATCTCCTCCCCAAGTAAGACAACATCGAAGCCTCAATCTTAAGCTGCCACATCTAAAAGTTGACACTTTGGTCAAACATCTCAATACAAAACTTGTTAGTTTCTCAAAGTCGTTTCTCAAAAAAAAAATCTCAAAGTCAGACAACTACACATATGAAGGTTCAAACTCATTCTTTTAAAATCCTGTTCTTCGGATACCGTATATGTAGTAAAGATAAAGTATCCAGTAAAGTATACGGCTTTTGAAAATTGCAATTAGCCCCAAATACGTATCCAACGGAGTTCCGGAGTATTCATCGAGTATCGATATCCGATACGTGATCGGATACGAGATACGCCAGCAGGATGAAATATCAAGTGCATCCTAAGATCTGCGGAGAACATAAAATAAATGGAAGAAAATAAATATTGAAACTAAGACACCAAATTAACATGTTTGGTCAAATGGCCTATACCTACAGGCCACAGACATAAGGGAACAATATAATTATACCGAAAAAAAAAAAAAAAAAAAAAAAAAAACCTCTTCTAAAGCCCAAACATTAGGATGTAGGCAATAAAGATTATCTTAAATGATAAGTCTCGTTGGTGCATCTATGAGAGATTTTATTATGCAGTGGATTTGTAGGAAGGTTATACAAAGTGGCATACATTAGAATTCTCTCATTTTTACTCTCTTTCACATAATACACTTTTATCGTGTGTGAGAGGTTAGAAATGAGTGGTTAGAATGTGATGCCACTTTAGAAACCTTCCTACAACTGGCCAGATTTTAAAATTTCACTTTATGTTATGAACTAAAATGCCAAAATTAATAAGGCACAATGTTCCCTTAAAAAATAAAAAATAAAAAATATAAAAATTAAGCACAATGTAAAATTACATCGTTACAAGAAGAAAAAAAAAAAATCCGAACATTCAGTCTCCCTAATCCCTCCATAGAAAAATTACATCGTTACAGTAAGAAAAAATTAAAATAAAATAAAAAAAAAAAAAAAAAAAAATCGAACATTTGAACTGTCTATATAATAGTTTCTATAAAAAAAAATGTTAGAAAAAATAGATTGCTACTGATAAAACTATTTATTCAGCATCATTATCATCATGGCTTTTTATAAGAGGAGTATTATTATTTTGTTGAGTTGGAAACTGCTGAAAAATTAGATTACAATTGTTAATAGCGCGGTCATTAAGGAGGCCATGCTTCCATAGCTTAATCATAAAAATTCTCCAACACCTAAAAAATAAAAATAAAAAGAAAAAGAAAAATTTATTTGAAATAAATCCACAAGAAAAGGAAAAAATACGGATAGTAACGAAACAAATCGATCCCTAATCGGTGTTTATGGAACAAAATTTCGTTATAGCACCTCTATGTATATAGCTATAGTTTTTAGGAGTTCGATGCAACAAACAGCGTAAATACGAATTTAAAATCACAAATGCAGTCAAGGTTTATCCAGGACGAGGTTTTTGAAGTGCGTTTTATATGCCATTTGTTGTGTTGTACGGTACTCTTGAAAATAAGAGCTATGCACCGGTGTTGGAAGTAATAGCCAATACGTATTGACGAGGGGCCATTTTCTATATTAAAACAATTAAGGGGCTAAACATTACGATTGTAATAATTAAAGGGCCTCCGGTGTAAATAAGAGGAGAAAGGAGAAGTACCAAAGTAAGCTAGGTGTCTGGACAAAATATTCAGCATGCAACCTCGAGAAATTTTCACACGCCCATGGAATATGTCCATCGGCAAGCACCCTGCAGCAAAACCATAAGAAGAAGAAAAAAACTCAAAAAAATAAGATCAATCCCCAAAAGAAGGAAAATGAAAACAAATACGCAAACAATTGCTCAAAAACAGGGAAAATCTGTAAAATGGATAATCCAAATTATTTAGATCCATCAAAAACAACTTGTATCATAATCTCTACTTAGATCTGTAAAATACAGAATTTCCAATTCCACACTAATTTGTAGTGCACAAAATACAGATTCTCTCTCAAAATATAGGTTGTAAAGATTCTGAAGTGTTTCATTTTGAAAAAAGATACTGTAAAGTGTTTCATTCTGAAGTGTTTTCTTTTTTTTCTCTGTAAATCGTGGATCTTCTATTTTGGATTTATAATAAAAGATCGTTTCTAAACAAAAAAACAAAAAAAAAACACACAATTGACGTTTAAATCTATAAAATATAGAATATGTTAAGAAACTGATGCAAGTTCTCTAAAACTACTTTTTTTTATATTTTTTCTTTTAACATATAGTGAAGGTAATATATAGATAAATACCTTTGCCGTCGAACGAAAGAATTCCACATATGCATCATTTGCTTTTCATCGTTTGTCACATCTATGAAATCGTCGAGCATCTGAAACATATCAAAATGATAAAATGTACAGTCGGACGTATCATAAAAAAATAAAAACAAGTAGATAAAGACACATGATTAAACGCACCCGTCGATCTTGCAAGTCGGCTACATCATGATCTATTTCTTGTTCACTGTCCCACCCGGATAATAAGTCTTCCATTTCCATTGGCTGAAAAAACCAATAAACAAAAATAAACAATAAAAAAATTGGCCAAAAGGACAAAAATAGTACAATTGAACACGTTTTTTTTAAGTCTGGATCCTTTGCAGACATTTTACCCTAGTCTTGATAATTTTACCCCTCTCATTTATTTATTTATTTTACATTTTCAGTCAATTTTTGTCATTTGTCACGTTTTTATTGGTTGAAACACGTTATACCTTCAATGTTGGTCGTAGGACACTGAAAATGTAAAAAAATGCACGGATGAAGGGTAGACATGTCAAGATTAAATATTAGGGATAAAAATAAAGGTCAAAGATCGTAAGGGATGAGTTTTAATCTAAAATGGTTAAGAAGGACAAATGTGTAATGCTTATGTAGTAACACGTGTACAAAAAATGTAGTAACACATGTAGTGATTTGTCATCTCAACAATTTAAGTTTAAAACGTGTCGCTATGATTCATTTTAAAAATAAATAATAAAAAGAAGACCAAAAGTGTCTTTTATCTTTATATTCATGCAATGCAACCAGATATGTCATGTTTCTTTATGGTGTCAAACCTATTGAATTTGCACTAATATCCAGAGAAAATTCTAACGGGCATCCGAATTTATCGATGCCCGTACTTCCGCTATAAAAGCAAGCATTTGATTATTAATCAATAAAATTCACATATGGGATAACGAAATAAGAAAACTGGAAATGACATCTTTTAACATAAACAAGAATCACCTGAGCTTGATGGGAGTGATAAAACCGGCGCCTCTGCAGCGGTAGAGCATGACTGAAAGAAAAGAAGAGAACGGTGTCAGTACGGGAACGGTGTCATGGGGAAAATTTTCAATTTTAGCTAGAAAATTGCAAAATTCTCCCTTTAACTTTGACAAAAAAAGGACGTAATATCTTAATTAGTTACAAGAGAAATTTCATAAATTTCCCACCAAAATTGATCTTTCCCCAAATTCAGATTCCTCCGGCACCGAAGGACTAAAATTACGGGGAAAAAAAACAAATTACATGACTAATTTAGTAAACATAGTAAAAACATGACTAAAACGCAAAGTAGGCCAAGTTACAGGACTAATTGTGCAATTTTGCCGTGTTGTGACAAATGGAATGCCAAAATTATAGTTCAAAACAAACAAATAAACAAATAGTATAAAAACGAACGTACATTCTGGTATCGTGACCAACCGATCTCTGCTGGATAACTGCATTTGGAAGAGTGGTGACAGTCATAACACTGTTTCCCGGCAATGCGACGGTGCTTTCACTGTCTGCAGATGGAGCCATTACTTCAGAAGACCTTATAATATTTTGTTCGGACATGCCACCATCTACAGATTCTATAATGTGATTTCTTGGTGACAGTCGTAACGCTGGCTCTTGGCAATCGACGGTGCTTTCAATGTCTGCAGGTTGAAATATTACTCGGGACTCCCTCATAGAAATTCGGCCGGGCGAGCCACCGTGTACAGATTCTGTAATGGATACAAAAGACAAAGAAAAATGCATTTGAACACTCTTTCATAATATAATTTCTAAGAATTTATCATCAAACATGAAAATATGCCCTAATTTGTTTATATATTCTACCAAAACTGCCCTTATTTAAAACAGTCAAGTCATTCTTACAGGTTTTCTTAATCTGTGTACAAAACTAAAGCGGCAGGGGCGGAGGAGGGTACCAAATTGTAAAACTACATGAAAAAGGGCACTAAATATCTAATTAAAAAAAAGGAGGAATACCGGCAAAAGTGGAATTTGTACTGCCAGTGCCGTCACGAGCTTCATTTGTTGCCATTGGTAAATCAGATTCTAAAACATTCGCATTTCCTGCCATCGACAAATCCGGTTCCAAAACACACGGATGCACATGATTTCCGTTTGGAGCAAAGCTCTTCGCTTTGTTCTTCTTGAGGCTTTGAACTGACAACAGCGATAGTATGATTTCATTACACGGCGCGTTTTAGTTCACGAAAAGCATATATACGAAGAGAAGTTTGTAGTAACTTACCAAAAGGAAAATGG
>JAOBSW010000763.1:0-48222 GCA_026214975.1 Gentiana macrophylla | reverse complement strand
CGTGGCCTTTTCTAGTGCTAATACCAGGTCCTTAACCGACGGTGTATCGGGTCAAACCAGTAGTGCTAGTATGGTGAGTCGAGTATCGTATCCTCGTGGAACTTTGTAATTCTTCTAAGTGTGGTTAAACACCAAAGAGCTTTTATTAACTCGATCTAAACCGTAATTTTATAACACGTATCACTACTATTCTAGTCAACATAAAATAAATACGTAAATTAAAATTTTATTCTAATATAATATATATAGATATATAAATATATATAGATGTGCATAAGTTGCAAAGTATATATATATAAATATAAATATATAGATGCCAAATATATTATTAGAGAACTAGCCAAAGTTTATATAATTGATTTATACGATCTTTTCAAAGGAATGGAATGTGCTCGATCTTTAGGTTCAATTGAGTAAATGAAACGGTGTACTCCTAAGGTTAACAATTCGTTCTCACATTAGCGTATGAAATTGTCATATGTCCATTGTCATCACCCAAATCCACAATCATACGGTTTTTCCGAACATGTCCTTGAGTACGATTCTACCTTTGAATAAAAGGAGTCATTCCGCTCACAAACGGTCAATTTTATTTAAAGGTTCCGTTGTCAAGGCCGGGCGATTCAACTTTCCGGTTTAAGTTTCAATTAATCGATGATTTTAACATTATTACGATCTTGAGTACAAATTTTAATAAGATTTATCTTTTAGGACAAATCGCTTCCGAATAGGAAATCGATTCCGTTGTCACGCTTTCACTCGCCAATTTTTACCCTCCGGTTTTTCTATTAACGAGTTCATAACTTAATTACGAGGCGTCAATTCATAATTAGATTATGAATTCTTTCAAGTCAAACTTTATCAATAGAAAAAGATTCAAGTAACTCAATTTTTATTCAATTTTACTTAGACAACATTCCTTTACCGAAAAGATCGAAATAAAACGATTACATAACTTTGGCTAGTTATTAGATTTAGCCTACTAACATTATACGAAAAGATAAAAAACAAACATAATAAACATAAATACTTTAGAAATTTTACCCGATTACAACGATTGATCGTAAGATGTATTCGCCTGATGCTACAACAACTTCAACAACATTGATCTTCTCGATAATTTCTAGCATTATGACGATACTACTTTATTTATGGCATAAGGCCTATATATATACATACTACTACTACTAGAAAGAGGTAAAAGAAATATATTTGGTACCCTTTTGTGCCTCGCAATCTCGCTCTTTTATAGGCAATTTTTCCCTTGCCGGATCGATCCGAGAAAGGGCCGGATCGATCCGGGAATAAAAAATCTTATCCCAGGATTTTCTCTGCAGGGCCACATGCTGGATAATCATTATGCCTCCTCGGATCGATCCGAGGTAAATCCGGATCGATCCGGATAGATTTTTTCCAATCTTAATCCGAAACTTGATAAAATCATAACTTGAGCTCTGGATCTCCAAATGACATAATTCAATATGCGTTGGAAAGCTCTTGAGGAGATCTATAACTTCCATGAAGACTTCTTTTTCAGAAAATGCCTTTTTGCTGGGCCATTTGTTCGTTGAAAATATAACTTGATACGGCGTCACGAACCACTGATCCACTTGAACTTTAAATCTCGTGGCACTTCCTTTATTCCTTCAAAAGATATGATTTTACTCCATAAAATGCGTCACTCGGGGTCTTGGTTTACCTAAGGTCTGTAAAATACCAAAATACCTACGTGAATCGACACGACACTCCGGTTATTAACCCGGTACAAAAATTTATAACTTTTATCATTTTTTACTAGATTTTTATAGTATTTAGATTTATTCATAGCTATTAATATTTTATAAGATTATCGTTATATTTTATTATATTTTATATAAAAAGAGTCGATAACGTATATAAAACATCGTAATTTTTATCATATAAATGTTACACATCAACTACTTCCCCACTTAGCTCTTTTTCGATCGTCCTCGAGCAAAATAAGCGTAATATATAAAATTACGATATAAAATAATATAAGTGGTAGATACAATTTTTAAATTAGTAAAATATCATTTCAATATTATAAACATATTAATTATATCTTTCTTAGAAATTAATAAGATAGAAAGTGTAGATAACTTTGATAAATTATTTATCAACTATTATTCAAATGAAATTTCACAACATCTACTCAATAAATATAATTAAAATTCTAGAATTATTTTCCTATCTCAACTTATATGAAATATTTGAATCAAAGACTAAGTCAAGTAATTGACAAGGTGGCTAATACTTTTAGGATAGGACATTGGTTAATCGAAAAGATAGAAAAGAAATCAAAAAGAGAAAGAGGCAAGTCGCACGCATTACACCTTCACGCTTGATCAAAAGCGATTTCGATTAATAATATCTCCTTTTCCAACTATTTTTCGATTTTCTCTTCTTTTTCAATATTAAGAACTAAAAGCGTGAGTGTGTGTAGAAAATCAAATTTATGTGCATTGCTTCATCAAGATTGATCGGAGTAATACTCTTTCGATCTAAAATTACGAGTCCGGTTTCCTTAAACTCGTAATCATTCTTGAGATCTTATGATTCAAATTTTTATCGGGCTTTATACCTCATAGTGATATAGGACGTTTCTAGATAACACCCTACTGCACTCAAATCATTGGAAGCTACTACCGATATCTGTTGATCAAAGATAAGGAAGATACCTGGTATTCGATTAATATGGTGCTTTTTTTTTTTTTTTTTTTTTTCACCTCAACATACACCATCCTTAGCTTCTGTGCTATCATCTCCTTTCATAAGTACGTATAAACTCGTGGGATTTTTAGGAAATGTAGACCAAAATAAGCCAAGGGTCGGTTATGATCAAAAATGGCTATTTCGAGTGAGGTCTTGATCACTCTAATCAAGGTTGAGGTAATTTTTGTGGTGTCAAAATCTCATCATTCCTAATCCGATTCCATATTCATATTTCATTTTACAAAGAAAATTATTCTAAAAAATTCATTATAAATATAAGTATATTTGCTAAAATTTCATATGAAACTTACTTGATAATATTTATGTATAGTTACATATACTTAAAATCTTATAAAGATCTAAAATTGACATATATAATATAATTATAATATATCTACTTTATTTTACTTAATTAAAATCTATTCTTACCAATTTATATTGTTTTTATTCATATTAATTATATATTATCTAATTATTTTGTTTCAAGAAAATTAAACTAAGTATTGAGCAATTAAGTATACATTTATATAAGAAAATTTTAATTTTTATTTACTAACTTACTTCCACTCCCCACTTACTTAAATGACATCGTCCCGATGTTCGAGTGAGTAAATAAAAAGTAGGTTGCAAATAAAATTAAAATTTTATATGATTTTGATTATTATTTCTTATTTTTAGCAACCATATATTATTTTGATTAAAGAAAATGACATATATATTAAACACTATTACAAACTATAAATAAAAGCAACAAACAACAAAAACAATTAAACAACTAATTTAAACAACTACCAACTTAACAACATAACTTCTAACCGATTATCAAACCGTAGATGAACATCCGGGAGTATCCACGGAAGTAATCCTAACGAGAATCACGAGATGGAAAAATCTCACAAGAGCAAACTCAGGCACGTGATTCGCTTGGATACAAAGGTGAGAGATAACCTGCAAATGGTAGCGGTTTTCCCTATTACGCTTTTCTACTGCAAAATTAATTGCAGCCTTAAAAATCAAAACTCCCAATCAATGTATGCTCACAATCCAACGATACAACAAAGAAGATCTCATCATCCGTAACCCCATAAAAATCTCTAGTTGGATAGATCCGAGAATTAATGGCGCTTCAAGCCCTTAAATGAGGGGTAAAGCCAGAGTTGAAGAATCATAGTTATGATCAAACAACGGAAATACTGAATCGAAAGGCTTCATGCACGGTTTACAACATTATACGCATCCCCAAGTTCCCAAAGAAACTCGAAGTGTGGGTTTCGATCAAAAAAGTACATGGTGGAATTTGATAGATTTGATTTATGATAATCGTGAAAATGAAATAACGATTCCCTTAATCGTAATAAGTTGAGATGAGGCTATCGTCGTTATCTCAAATGAGAGACGCAAAGAAATCTCTAACTATCGAAATGTTTACTCGCCCTCTCCGGGAGTCCTTATCAACTTTTTCCACCCGCAACCTCGGATTAGATTACGTCCCCACCGATCAATTTTTTCAGTGTTTAAGCCTTTCTCTGTCGTATAGGAGAACGGACGAAAATTTAGATGTCTCGACGTTATTATGAAAACAAGAGGCATGCCTTCTTCGGGACCACACCATCAGCGATGTGGCTCATAACTATTAACCGAGGAGAGGATCGGTTAGACATTTCAAATAGAGAATTAAAATAAGAAAGGAAAGAATGAGCAAAAGGTTGGCGTTGCTCTTTCCTTTATAGAATACATCCATCAAGCAAAAGTAAAAAGATCTACTTTCGCTGCTTTTGTACTTACCGGATCGATCCGAGAAGGGCCGGATCGATCCGGCCTCTCGAACCGAGAATGTCGTCGGTCGGTATACTCACGCCGGATCGATCCGGTGAAAAGCCGGATCGATCCGAACATTATCGTTCACGGACGTAGTCGATTTTTGCATGAAAAATGCCTAGTTTTTTCTAGGTGATAAGTTTTCTTCTATTTTTGGTTCACTTTCATTACGTTATAACGATAAATTTTTCTACACGATGCTTAATACCATAATATGCAATGAAAACATGAAAATCGTATAAAATTCTACTATGATCAAAACAACTTAAAATTTAAAGAAAAAAAAGAAAAAGTGCATGATAAATAAAATTGTTTCAATGTCAAAAACCATAGAATGTTTAAAAATTATCACTCCTCTTCATCACTCACCGACGTGGCTTGAACTTGGCATAGCTTGAGAACGGGTCGATTCTTGGGATGGATCTTGAAAATAAGTTGACATCCGTGCCGAGCTATCTAGTCCCATCGAGCTCATCTCTCTCGTGATATCGTAAAAGTGCTTCCCCATCTCATCGTGGTATGGCCAAATGATCCGGATCCACCATTCGATGTCGCACTTGCCATAGTACTGCCGAAAAATCTCCTACACCACTAGTTTGAAATCCAAAAGAATGTGGCATTTGTTGGAAGTCCGAGGGTGGTGGCATCGTGGAATGAAATCGGGCAAGGTATAAGGTCGGGTTTGGCATTGCGGAATATCCATCTCGGCATAGGTAGGGTTTTGCAAAGATATTCATTTGATATAAACCTCGTATGCCTTGACGTAAATCTTCGACCATAATTTATTCCTTTCCAAAAAACAAACCATATTGGCATTAGCACGATGAACATCATAGGCCATGGATTGAAACATGTCGTAAGTGATGGTATCAAAGATGAGTTTGAGTTTGACTAGATGAAGGAGGACAGATAGATGGAGTAAATGAGGTCGCTGACGGTTAGGGTCCAAAAGTTTATTCTTCCCGCCGCCTAAGTGGTAAACCAGGACCTATAAGTGTGTCATCCACCCTCATCAAATTATCATTTGGGAGCTCGTGGACTCCTATCCGACGACACAAGGAAGAAATAAAACACGGAAAAGGCATGTGGATCGCTGGTCTAGCGATCGAGGCAAAATCCTTGGCCCTTCTACACATCACTCGCCTATATCCACAGTGTACATCATTAACTATAGCCCAAGCAATACACAAATCCTCTTTACCAAAAGATGTAAAATGCCGAGTCGGGTAAAGAGTGTGACTGATAAAACGTTTAATGGCTTTCATATCCCGGATACATTTCCCATAGAAAACTCGCTTTCATGCCGACGGCAATGGGATCTAACTCATTCTGGCTACCGCAACAATATGATCAAAGTCTGTTTGGCTCATCCAAATTCCAAGTCAGATAATAATCCTCATTCTCCGGTATATCAGAATACCATAAATAGCATTAATAATGTGAGTGAGTAAACGGCACTCGCCCTAGTTCTCGTGTTGACAGAGGTTAACTCACCTTCATCCGTAGCATTGTGAGTTGCTACCAAAGAATAAAATTCTCGCTACTAAGGTGGTGTTAATTTCTCCCGACCTTAAATCAAGCTAATTCCATCCAATGTCGCCTTTCAAAATTTCCTTCACCTCCTTCCCAAATCTTTAAAGTCTAAGCCCTCTCTATTGCAACTAAACACCGCCCAAATTTATTTTTCAATGCTTTCTTAGTCTGCAGCAGACGCGGTTCTTTCAAAACTAATCGCCAATTCTTCTTCCATTAAAGGCCTAGTTTCTATAACTGAATTTGGGTAGGATATGCGGTTTGCGTTTTTACTAGCTTTGGATGATTCGCCATTCTACGATAATGACACAATAACAAAACAACACAAAAAAACAAAACAACACAAAACAACAAAGACAAATGTGAATGACAAAACAGTTGAAAAATAAAAAGTTGCATAAAAAACGAAATTAAGAAAATAAGTGACTACAATGTTACCTTACAAAGCTTAAAGAGGTTGAAATTTGGCCGGAAAAGATGGAAAGTCGCCGGAATGAATGTTGAAGCTTTCCCTTGAAAATTACTTCAATGTAAATGCAATTTATAAAATTTTCAAAAGTTATATAAAAATTTTATAAGTACTACAAAATTCACGAGGGTCCTAATTCCAATACTTCTAAATCTTCCAGAGTTCTGATGTAACGTTCTATCAACCTAACCTTAAGAAATGAGGCGTTCGAATTTTCTCTTTGATCTCCATCGGGATTTTCGGATAACCACCTAATCGTTCCCTTCTTAACAACATTCAAGCACTCATCCTGGGATTTGGTTGTGCTTTCCCTACATTTCCCTTCATGCTCACTTTTTCCACAAACTTTCTACACCTTCTTAAAAACTTTGCCTTCTCTTTATCGAACTTCTCGATTTTCCATTACATAGTTCTTTCAGTCTGATCTCTCTCAACAATTGCTTGTTTTTCTCAAAAACTGAAGCTTCTATCTTAAACGCGACATCTTTATCCAAGCCTAATTTTAAAAGCAGTATAAAAATTTCTATTCTATCTAAAAAAGACATCCAGTTCTTTTACGTCTATCCGGTAAAAGACGAAACTACTTTAAACATAAATAAAACACATAAAAAATAGAGTAAAGATAGATAGCACTGGTATTCGGGCCGAGTTTAACTCTCTCGCTTTTCGGCTCGATTCTCTGCTTTTTACTTTGTCGGAGGATCGCTTAGTAGCATTATTTCTTCTTTTCAAAGGCGGTTCCTTCTCCTTCCACAAATAACTTTACTCTATGGCCATTGGCTATAAAAGTTGTATTTCCATCGCTTAGTTCAATACCTCAGCATTTGTAAACTCGTTACTTTAAATGGACTCGTCCATCTTGATTTAAGCTTTCTGAAATAACTTTAAACGTGAATTGTACAAGAGCACTGATCGCTTACATGGAACTCACGACTATAGATTCTCTTATCGTGAAAGGATTTCGTATGCTTCTTGTAGATTCGAAAGTTTTCATAAGAATCGAGACGGAATTCTTCTAGTTCTCACAATTGAAGCAATCTATGATCACCGGCATGCGACCTTAGGATCGAAATTCAAAATTTAATAGCCTGTAAGGCTCGGTGTTCTAACTCAACCCAGGAGATGACACGACTTACCAAAACTAACTTATAGGAGAACAACCAATTGGTGTTTTAAAAGTCGTCTATATGCCCATAATGCATCGTTTAGTTTAATCGCCTGGTTTTTTTCGATTTGAATCCACCTGCCTTTTCTACAATTCTTTTGATCTCTATTAGACACCTCTACGACCACCGGTTTCATGGATGATAGGCGCTCTAACTTATGCGTTACACCATATTTTTCAATTATCTTGGTAAATGGTCTATTACAAAAGTGCGAACCTCTATCACTAATGATAGCCCTCTCGAATGCCATAACGTGTAAATATATTCTTTTAAGAAATCGTATGACAACTTTGGTATCATTAGTGGGAAGAGCTTCAAATTTCTACCCATTTCAAACATAATCTACCATTACTAGAATAAATCTTTTTCCAAAAGATATAGAAATGGTCCCATGAAATCTATACCCCAAACATCAAATAACTCACATTCTAAAATAGGTTGCATAGGCATTTCATGTTTTTTAGATACATTTCCCATTTTTGACAAGATTCACAAGATTTGACATACTTATAAGCATCTCTATATAGCGTGAGGCCAATAAAACCACATTGTAAAACTTTAAAAGCGCTTTTCCATCCTCCATGATGACCTCCCGCCTCACGATCATGACAAAATGATAAAATACTTAAAATTTCATTATCGCACACACTTTCCGATTATCCCATCCGAACATTTACGGAAAAGGTCCGGTTCCTCCCAAGAATAAAATTTTAAGTCATAAAAGAATTTCTTTTTCTCACGCTAAGTCCAATGAGACGGAATATAATCACAGATTAAGTAATTAATGATATCTCCAAACCAGGGTGACATTTCCTTAGAAGGAATTCTATTCTTTAATAACTGCATGGTTGAAGGAGTATCTATTCTAAAAAGTTGTTCATCAGGAAATGAATCTTTAATTTCTATTCCCTTTTCTCCATCATTTTCCATTCTACTTAGATGATCTCACTACTACATTCTCACTTCCTTTTTATCTTTAATTTCCAAATCGAACTCCTGAAGTAAGAGAATCCATCTAAGAAGACGTGGTTTCGCATCTTTCTTACTCAACAAATACTTCAAAGCTGAATGGTCTGTATAAATTATTACCTTAGAACCAACAATATACGATCTAAACTTATCTAAGGCAAAAATTACAACCAACAGCTTTTTTTCTCGTAGTTGTATAGTTCATTGAGTCGCATTTAACGTATGAGATGCATAGTAAATAGCTTTGAGAATTTTGTTATATCTTTGACCTAAAATCGCTCCTACCGCTAAATCACCGGCATCACACATAATTTCAAACGGTAAATTCCAATCTGTGCTATTAGCACCGGTGCGATGAGTTAATTTCGCTTTTAAGGTCCGAAAAGCTTCCTTACATTTACTATCGGGTTAAAAGGTACTTCCTTTTCAAGTAAATGACTTAGGGGCTTTGCTATCTTTGAAAAATCTGCAATAAATCTTCTATAAAATCCTCTGCATGTCCAAGAAATCCTCTCAGAGTCCTTAGATTAACTGGTGGTGGTAACTTTTCAATTACTTCAACCTTAGCTTTATCAACTTCAATTCCTATTTCAGAGATTCTATGGCCTAGAACAATTCCTTCTGATACCATTAAATGACATTTCTCCCAATTTAAAACTAAATTGGTATCCTCACAAATAAGTTAAACACTCTTTCTAAGTGCGATAAACATTTACCAAAAGAATCTCCGTAAACACTAAAGTCGTCCATAAAAATTTCCAAGAATTTCTCAACCATATCATAAAATATAGCCATCATGCATCTTTGAAACGTAGCTGGAGCATTACATAAACCAAACGGCATTCTTTTATACGCAAAAGTTCCATAAGGACAAGTGAAAGTAGTCTTTTCCTATCTCCTGCAGTGAATGAAAATCAGAAATATCCTGAATAACCATCTAAGAAGCAAAGAATATTTATGACCACTTAACCGCTCCAACATTTGAACTATGAATGGAAGTGGATGATGATCTTTCTTAGTATGATCATTTAGTTTCCTAAAATCAATGCACATTCGATATCCTCGTAATTTCTCTTGTTGGAATCCATTCATTTCTATCATTTTCTTTCACTTTGTGAAACCTCCTTTCTTTGGTACCACTTGAGTTGGACTTACCCATTCACTATCCGATATGGGAAAAATTATTCCCATCTCTAACAAATTAATGACCTCTTTCTTAACAATTAACTGCAAATTTGGGTTGAGGCGGCGTTATGTTGAATACAAGGCTTAGCATCTTCCTTCGAATTATCTTATGAACGCAAATCTCGTGGCTAATACCTCGAATATCAAGAATCGTCCATCCAAAAGCTTTCTTATGCTTTTTCAACATTCCAAGTAATTGATCTTCTTGTTGCTCGCTTAAAGTCGATGAAATAATAATTGGTAATAGATTATCGCTTTCAAGAAAAGCATATTTCGATTTAAAGGTAATGGTTTCAAGTCCAGGTTCTTTGGCGGATCTTCTATTGACGATTTAAGAACCGGTCCTTCTAGTTCTAATTCCAAGTGCTTATGCCATGGTGGCTTAAAGGTAAAACTTTCAGTATCTAAAGAAAGAATTATCTCTTTCATTTCAATGTCTTCCTCATCTTCTTTATAGATAGACAAAGTTAAGCATTCTTCTAATCATGTCTTCAAAAGTTGGTAATCGATTATCATAGACAGTAATGAATATCTTCTATAAAAGAACATGATTCTGTTGATGCATGATTCATAGCTTTGAAAATATTGAAAGTAACTTCGCCTTCATTGACTCTTAAGATTAATTCTCCTTCTCAACATCGACAAAGTTCTTCCTGTAGCTAGAAATGGACGACCTAGAATAAGAGGTGCTTTGAATAACCGCCTTCCATTTCCATAACTACAAAGTCTACTGGAAAATAGAATTTGTCTACTTTAACCAATATGTCCTTTATAATTCCTTTAGGGTACTTAATCGATCTATCCGCCATTTGCAGAGTCATTTCGATCTTAGTAAGCTTTCCTATGCCTAACTTTCTATAATCCTCATAAGACATGAGATTTATACTTGCTCTAGATCACATAAGACCTTCTTAAAATGTAAATCCTCCAATTTCACACGGAATGGTAAAACTACCTGGATCTTTCAATTTAGGTGGTAACTTATCTTTCGCAGTGCGAACATTCTTCATTTAGGCATATATTCTCATATTCCTCTAATTTTTCTTGTTTGACAATTTCTTTCTTAAATTTTCCATAGGCGTGTATATTAATCAAAGCTTCGATAATGGGGATATTAACTTGAATATGACGAAAAGTGTCCAGAAACGAGCATACTTCTATCGCTTTTGCCTTTTGATTTGATCTTTAGGAGGGTAAGGTAAAGATTCTAAATCTATGACCTTTGGCTCCTTTGTCGCTTTCTCTTTCCTTTTCCTTAAACCTTTGAGTATTACTCACGCCATGTTTCGTGTTCTTGAATTCTTTCTTTTAAATTGTTCCTCTAATCAATCTCTACTTCAGATTCCTTCATTTCTTCATGTTTTTCATCCTTGTTTTCATTTTCTTCCATTCTAATGTGTTCCTTAAATAAAGTCCTTAAATCTTTATCCATGGGATCTTTCTGAATCTTAGGATTTTTACCCAATTTTCCTTTCACTTTCGTGTTCGAACTTTTATTTCTTTTTAAGAAATTGTCTATAATTTCTTCTTCCTCGTCTCAGAATTCAAGTTCATCTTTATCATTCTTAACATCTAAGTCATATTCTACTTCATTATTCCCAAGGTTTTCAATTCCATTACTTCCACTGAGCTTCCTACTTCTCGTAATTCACAACATTTACCTCTCTTGGGTTCCTTTCAGTGTTACTTGGTAATCCTCCCTGGGTCCTCTGCTTGTTATTACGCTTCACCTGTCCTACTCAAATGATCTTCCATATTCCTTAATGAGGCTTCTATCGTTCTCATCCTGGTATCATGTCCACTCATAGATGTTTTCATTGAACTCATGTCCTTAGTGGATCGTACTCAATAGAAGTCACCATCGCTTTATATTTTTAGCTTGAGTAGATACTACACCCATCATATTTTCCATTGGTTTTTCCCATTTTTCAACTCCTTCCGCAGTTGAGTTGAACTTTGAGTTACTTGGTATACTTTGAGTGGTATGTTGAGGATAGGATCTGGTAATGATTGTAAATTCGATTAGATGTGTTTTCTTGATAAACTTGATTATTATTCAAGTTCCTATATGGAACCGGATACGGGCGGTTGTCCTTGCTTGCTAGGGTTTTCGCACCATCGATAAGTAGGGTGATCTCTTCTAATAGCATTGAACGAGTTTGAATAAGCATTGTTTAAATTTCTATGTCATTGAAGAAAACTCACCTCCTCTCTTGAGCATCCCGTCGGTTCTTCAATCCCTAGTGGTATTTTTTATCCTGATTTGAGTATTCAATTGGTGCACTATTTTCTAACTTTGGTTCTTATTCTCGTTGTAATCCATCAAATTTCCTACTCAAATTTTCTAAATGTGCTAGAACTTCCGTATTAGACGTACATTCTCCTGCAAAAGCTACTTTTCCGGTGCTAGAACCGGTTTCCCACATTCTCGTTATTTTTGGAAATCTTTTCTATGGCATCGTAAACTAATTGAGCTTCACTCATCATTAAAGAACCACCACATGCATGGTCTACATCAAAGACGTGAATCTTTTCTTAATTTACTTACGTAAAAGTTGAATTTGCATGTCTAAGGAATAACCATGGTCGGGACACGCCTTAGTAATTTTTAAATCTTTCCCACGCATTCCCAAGCGCTTTCTTCGTATCCTTGTCTAAAATTAGCAACCTCAACTTTTAATTCCAAATTCCGTCCAGAGTGAAGTATTGTTTCGAAAATTCAGTTTGAATCTCCTCCCAACTTGTGAGTGAATGATGTGGAAGAGACATAAACCAATCTCGGCTCGTCCTTTTTGAGAAAAAGGAAACATAGTCATCCTTGTTAATTCCTTGTGAGCACCTTGACTTTTGGTCAGACAGCAGCTTCTTCAAAAGATAGAGATGATGATGGGATCTTCATCATCTTCTCTAGAGAATTGGGCTCTTGCGCAATTAAACCAAAAGATGAGATTTAATCTCAAAATTATTCGCCTCCTTCATTAGGTAAAAGTATGGGATTATTAGTCCGATTTCTTCTTATGGTTTGGTCACGATAGGCCTTGGGTTTCTCAAGGTTGTTACGATTATTCTCGTTCCGATTCGATTATTTCTATTATTATTATTATTTTGATTATTAAGGTTAATGTGGTTTTGTCCATGCCCTTGAGCATGTTCCACCCTCTTGTTCGGTGTTTCATCACCGATTTCAAATGCATTCTCGTATTTGCTTGAAGATGATTCGTCAGGATTTCCCCGACTAGTATGACCACGCTTTCTCTCTCTTAACCGCCTTTCGTAAGTGTTTATGTCAGGCTTATAAGGAGTGAGTGGGCCTTACCACTTCCGGTCATCAACTAACGAAATTAGAAAATAACACGAAAATTGATAGTAGTAAAATTTGGTAACTTACCTATAAAGTAAGTACTCGATGAAAATAAAATTAGAAATGAGATAAGAAAAGTGTTGACTTATTCTCGAGAATTTTGAGCTAATACAAGTAGTAACCATAGACACAAAAAGAAATTAGCGTCGTCTCGCGGCAACGGCGCCGTAAAGTCGACGTGGCCTTTTCTAGTGCTAATACCGAATCCTTAACCGATGATTGTATCGGGTCAAATCAGAAGTGCTAGTATGGTGAGTCGAGTATCGTATCCTCGTGGAACTTTGTAATTCTTCTAAGTGTGGTTAAACACCAAAGAGCTTTTATTAACTCGATCTAAACCGCAATTTTATAACACGTATCACTACTATTCTAGTCAACATAAAATAAATACGTAAATTAAAATTTTATTCTAATATAATATATATAGATATATAAATATATATAGATGTGCATAAGTTGCAAAGTATATATATATAGATATAAATATATAGATGCCAAATATATTATTGTAGAACTAGCCAAAGTTTATATAATTGATTTATACGATCTTTTCAAAGAATGGAATGTGCTTTCGATCTTTAGGTTCAATTGAGTAAATGAAACGGTGTACTCCTCAAGGTTAACAATTCGTCCTCACATTAGCGTATGAAATTATCATATGTCCATTGTCATCACCCAAATCCACAATCATTACGGTTTTTCCGAATGTGTCCCGAAAGTACGATTCTACCTTTGAATAAAAGGAGTCATTCCGTTCACAAACGGTCAATTTTATTTAAAGGTTCCGTTGTCAAGGCCGGGCGATTCAACTTTCCGTTTAAGTTTCAATTAATCGATGATTTTAACATTATTACGATCTTGAGTACAAATTTTAATAAGATTTATCTTTTAGGACAAATCACCCCGAATAGAAACTGGATTCCGTTGTCACGCTTTCACTCGCCAATTTTTACCCTCCGGTTTTTCTATTAACGAGTTCATAACTTAATTACGAGGCGCCAATTCATAATTAGATTATGAATTCTTTCAAGTCAAACTTTATCAATAGAAAAAGATTCAAGTAACTCAATTTTTATTCAATTTTACTTAGACAACATTCCTTTACCGAAAAGATCGAAATAAAACGATTACATAACTTTGGCTAGTTATTAGATTTAGCCTACTAACATTATACTAAAAGATAAAAACAAACATAATAAACATAAATACTTTAGAAATTTTACCCGATTACAACGATTGGATCGTAAGATGTATTCGCCTGGATGCTACAACAACTTCAACAACATTGATCTTCCGATAATTTCTCGAGCATTATGACGATACTACTTTATTTATGGCATAAGGCCTATATATATACATACTACTACTACTAGAAAGAGGTAAAAGAAATATATTTGGTACCTTTTTGTGCCTCGCAATCGCGCTTTTTATAGGCAATTTTTTCCTTGCCGGATCGATCCGAGAAAGGGCGGATCGATCCGGGAATAAAAATCTTATCCCAGGATTTTCTCTGCGAGGCCACATGCTGGATAATCATTATGCCTCCTCGGATCGATCCGAGGTAAATCGATCGATCCGGATAGATTTTTTCCAATCTTAATCCGAAACTTGATAAAATCATAACTTGAGCTCTGGATCTCCAATGACATAATTCAATATGCGTTGGAAAGCTCTTGAGGAGATCTATAACTTCCATGAAGACTTCTTTTTCAGAAAATGCCTTTTTGCTGGCCATTTGTTCGTTGAAAATATAACTTGATACGGCGTCACGAACCACTGATCCACTTGAACTTTAAATCTCGTGGCACTTCCTTTATTCCTTCAAAAGATATGATTTTACTCCATAAAATGTCGTCACTCGGGGTCTTGGTTTACCTAAGGTCTGTAAAATACCAAAAATACCCACGTGAATCTGACACGACACTCCGGTTATTAACCCGTACAAAATTTATAACTTTTATCATTTTTTACTAGATTTTTATAGTATTTAGATTTATTCATAGCTATTAATATTTTATAAGATTATCGTTATATTTTATTATATTTTATATAAAAAGAGTCGATAACGTATATAAAACATCGTAATTTTTATCATATAAATGTTACACATCGACACGACCACCGTGTGTTTATCATTACTCTCAATGACTCCATGTTTGTCGTTTATTCCGATTTTGAGAACAAGGGGTACCTCCATGGGCCCTCGCTTGGCCAATTCGCTTTTAGTGAACATGATTCCCTTCTCGTTTTCCCCCAATACCACCTGCTTTTCAAAGCCGTGCGCATTGATCTGGTGTATCTGAGATTTCAGCCGACTGTTGCTAGGGATATCCCCATGGATAACTTGGACCTCTTTCTGATAGACGCGCGGGGCGACCTTTGATCGGTACCAAAGATTCCCATCTCGCTTATACTTAGTCGCCGGTCCTCGCGGATTAACCTTTCTATTTCTCGCCTTAACGTGAAACATTCATCCGTGATGTGACCATGATCCTTGTGATAGTCACAAGATTGGACTTGTCTTGTCGCGATCGCCGGATCGCCTCATAGGTTTGGGCTTGTCAAAGTGCTCGCGGATTTCGAACAATATTTGAGATGCTTTGGTGTTGAAGCGGGTAAAATTGTCCTCGCCGAATTTATAAGGCTTTTTACCTCGCGGTCATGATTAGCCTCTCGCCTTTTTTCCTTCTTTTTCTCCTCGGTCGCGCTCTCTTTGTGAAGGTCGCTCGCTTTGGGCTTTGCCTCGCCGAGGACGGCGCTTGGCGACTCCCATCATTCGAGCCCTTTCCAACATTTCCCTGAGACCCGCTTTAGGGGGCCGTAGGTTGAACTCAGTTTTCATTGGACCCTTGGCGATCCCTGTGAGGAAACATGTGACAACTGCATCATCCGGAATGTTTCTTGTTTGATCGTATATTCTGATGAAACGTTCGTAATACTCTTTTCCGGATTCATGTCCTCCCATGCGAACTTCGTATAGGTCCTCTATAGTTTTCTTTGGCCTACTCGCCGATTCAAACTCTCTGACGAATTTCTCGGAGAGATCCTCCCAGCCTTTTACTGAGCCACGGGGAAGTCCACGTATCCAAGAGGCGGCCCTATCCTGCATGCTTCCGACTAAGGCGATGCACCAGGCGGATTTATTTTGGGTCGCCAGGGTGATGCGACCTTGGAAAGCTGTGAGCCAGTCGTTTGGGCAAGAATTTCCATTGTAGTAATTATAGCTGGGGTAGCTAACCTTTTCGTGACTGGCAGGCAATGTTTATGTAATTCTCTTGGCGAGTACGTCAATTCCGAGATCAGGCGGCCTCTCGGCTGGCCTCGACTTTTTCAATTCGGCGAGCTCATTTTTCATTATTTCCATTTGCTCTGCCAAGACGGGGTCAAAACTGGGCCGCAACAGTGCCTGTGTATTCGCCTTTTCCGGCCTGCGCTCTGACTCCCCGCAGTCTTGCGACTCCTCCCGACGAGCTCTTTTCTCACGTATGATTATGCGGGCGTCCGGTGGGTCCCTATCTTGGGGGGGAAATCTTTCCTCGGGAAGGTTGAGACGACTTGGGGCCGAGGCCTTGTCCTTCTCACCTAACCTTTTGAAGGCCGAACCTTTTTCGTGTGACTTTTCCCTCTGATGATCGCGATCTGGGAGAACCGAGGTCTGCACAACGTCTTTCCTAGGTCCTTTGCGACCTGATGAACGCACGCTTTCCTCTATCTCGATCCCGCGAGTCTGGCTTTGCCGACCTTTATTCACAGCCGCAGGAGCGATTTCATTTCTAGGAGGATTTGGGGGTCGTACCGACATTGGAGTTTGGCCCTTTGCCACTAGACGGGAATTAGCTAGGTACATAGTTTCCGCGATACCTCGCGATTCCCTTATTTCCACAACCTCCGGATCCTCCCGGAGATCCGGCTCGCCCTGGAGTTGACCTCGCTTTGCTGCGTGATCGAGATGATCCTCCGATTTTCCCATCCAAAGTCACTACGACCTCTCTTGACTTAGCCTTCGATTTATCAAATTTCGGGCATCGCTAGGGCCAAAACTCCCTTTTGTGATCCTTCCCACCCGCTTGCGTAATCTCTTTTGCGCCTCTATCGCGACGCGGCTTGTATATGTGTTTGTACAACGCCTCTCAGAGTTTGGGGTCCAGCTTGTCCTTTGCTTCCAAACCATAGGTTATGACTATTTGTGATTAGATTTTGCCTTGGGTCGGACTTCCTGGCAACCTGATGTGATCTTTAGATGATGGAGTCGGTCAGATGGACCGCCGTTTTCGGATTTTGTGTGTAGTTTTTATGAACTGATGAAGCTTTTTTTTTTTTCCCGGTAACGGAGCCAACTGATGATGTATAAATCGTCACAGGTGTCCTTGCGGTGTATAGACGGTGGATATCTGGCTGTATTTAAGGTGTGGTGTTACTCCGGCGGGTGGTGGTATGGAGGAATGAGAATGGACAGAGCTTTGGCTTGCAAGTATAGTGTGTATTTCATATCCTTCTTGTTTACAATGACCACCCCTTATATAGAGGTGGGTAACTTAGGGAATAAGTAATCTATTAGATATTTTACTAATAGCTAGGTTTAACTTAGATACTAAGCAAGACGAAATATCTAAGGTACAAGTGGGGAAAAGATCTGGATCAATCGGCGGCCATCTCTCTGAGGTCGCAAGGAGCCAGCCTTTCCCGGCCTCGCCCCCTTCTTGATTTGCCTGCACGAGATTCCTAGGATCTCATTATTTGCCTGGGACCGCAAATGCTTTGGTCGCGGCGAGGTGAGACACAGTGGCCGCCCCTTTGGCGATTTCTCTTGTCATGTCGGAGGGTGGCCGCAGTGGGTTGTCCCTCACTGTTGAGGTGGTGGAATTATTTATACCCATCAAACAACAATGTTTAAATCCTTATTCCACTAAGTGGGTCAAGCCATATTGATCAATTGTCACCATTGTCTTCTATCATGAATCAGATATTTTGCATTTGAGCTCTTCGAGTAGTAGTTGAGCTCAAGATTGTTGAAACTCTACACATAGTCTATGAAAATTGAAACTCGGAAGGAATATGCACGCAGCTATGAGTTACTTTTTAGTTTGTTTACCTATCTTCATAAGATTTCTTTCAATAGCTGCTTTGATTTTGCTACATTTCTTGATTTTCACAATGCCCGTGTTCGCAATCAAATTGCAAAACAATGCTTCATGTTGGAGTTCGACTGCTTTATTTCCAAATTAGTTGCAATGGTTATTTTTGATAGAAAACATGAAACTCATGTGTTCTTTGTCTTCCAACAAGAAAATGGAGAAAAGGAAAATGTTTCCATGTTTGCTGATATGTTTTCAATGTTGCTAATATGTAGTAGCATTCATTTCAAGGGACAAGTTGGAAGTGAATAATGTGACAGTACTTTATTAGGTGTCATCAAACGTTATTAATAAATGGGGAGAGGCAAAGCTTCTGAGTCCTGACTTCACACATTCAACACACCACCTTGATCAATCATGGGAGACTTTTACCCTATAACCAAGATGCACATTCAGCGAGTTCAATGTGCCAACCCAACTACATTTATCACTCACAAATGGCTTCAGGAGTCACAAAAGAGGAAATTGAGCAGCTCCTGCAATGCATTGTTATTGGTGGTCCTATGTTGGCCATGGCCTTCAATGTTGGATTGACAAACTTGACGAAGGTTCCATGTTCTTACATTTTCGTGATTGATGGCCAGTCTCTGTATTTCGAAATTATGATTTTATTGATGATGTACACTTGTGTAGTATTACAAGATATATAGAGCTAATTACGTATCAAGAGAAAGCTATAATTAAGCCTAAAATAATGCTAACCATAAATACAAAGATACAACTAGTAGAATATCTACAATGACAGTATATACATCTAATACCACCCCTCAAGGTGGACGAGGGACGAGACCTAACTTGCTACGCTGTTGAACAAAAGCCAAGCGAGGAAGAGACTTGGTGAGGCAGTCAGCAAGTTGATCACGAGCACTAACATGGGCAACCCTAAGCGAACCCCTTTGCACTTGATCACGAATGAAGTGGTAGTCAATCGCAACATGTTTCATCCGTCCATGAAACACAGGGTTGTGACAGAACTGCGTAGTGCCCAAATTGTCACAGTAGACAACTGGAGCCCGAGGCGGGGAGAAACCAAGATCACGTAACAAGAATGTGACCCACATGAGCTCCGCGGTAGTAGTGGCAACAGACCGATACTCAGCCTCAGTGGAAGATCGAGCGATAGTAGACTGCTTCTTGGAGCTCCAAGATATGGCATTTCTGCCAAGGTAGACAACATAAGCTCCAAAGAGAGGCATAATCATCGGAGAACCACCCCAATCGGCATCGTAAAAGCATGAAGAACAAGAGGGAATCCCGGTAAAGCTGCGAGCCCAAGTCAATCGTCGGCCAAGTAACGGCAAACGCTAGGCATAGTTCCAATGTATATCGGTAGGAGCATGCATGAATCGAGACGCTTTATTCACCGAGAAGGCGAGATCCGGACGAGTAAATGTAATATACGCAAGTCGCCGATAACCATACGATACTCGAAGCATCATCAAGAGGAGAACCAGATCGAGCGGTAAGGCGGATAAATCAGTGGCGATGGGGTAGTGACCGGATTGGCCTGATCCATGTGAAAACGAGCAAGAAGCTCGATGGCATAAATGCTTTGAGATAAAATACACCCGTGATCATTGCGCAAAGATCTCAATACCCGTAAAGTAAGACAGAGAACCAAGATCCTTGAGTGCAAACCGACGCCCTAGTAAAGATATAAATGTCTCAAGGGCCTTGTCATCATTCCTGTAATAATGATATCGCCCACATACACTAAAAGATAAATAATGGTAGTACCAAAGCAGGTGTAGATGAATAATGAAGAATCAAAGCAGTGGCATTCCGAAAGTTACTCGTAAGTAGAAACCCCTTGAGCTCCTCATACCAAGCCCGAGGAGCCTGCTTTCAAATTTATAAATAGCCTTACGTAACTTACACACATGATCGTGATGCTCAGGCCGATAAATCCCGGTGGTTGAGCTAAATACACATCCTCGGATAAGTGACCTCGTAAGAATGCATTGTTGATGTCAAGTCGGCGTAGAGACCACCCCTGCGTAAAGAGCCGTGATCGAGAACAACACGCACCGTAGTAGGTTAACCACCGGGCTAAACGCCTCATAATAATCAATTCCGGGCGCCCGAGTGAACCCTTTGGCCAAGCGCGAGCCTTGTGGACGATCAATGGTGCCATCCGGGTGACGTTTGAGACGAAAAATCCACTTAGAATCGATAATATTCTCGATTAGGGCGAGTAGAACGAGGACCACGCCTCATTACGAATGAGAGCGTCATATTCCTCCCGCATGGCGCTTCTCCAATCGGGTTTTTCAGGGCTTGGGTGATATTGGTAGGTTCGAAGGTCGAGAGAGGTGGGAAGATGAGTGTGAAGATTGAGCTTTTGGATGGGGCGGTGAATGTTATTGCGAGCTCGAGTATGCATGGGATGAGTGGAAGTGGAGGGGGTGGAGGGGTGGTGGTGGAGGAGGTGATGGTGGAGGAGTCGCCGGGGTAGTGGGAGGAGGAGGAGGTGGAGTAGGTGGTGGAGGAGGAGGAGAAGGAGGTGGAGTAGGTGGTGGAGGGGTGGAGGAAGAGTAATAGGAGGAGAGGGGGTACCCAATCCGGAAATAGATGCAAGGGAGGGGAGGGGGAGCCGAGGTGTGGGGTTTGAGAAGGGAACACAGATTCAACGAACTTGACGTGACGAGAGATATACATGCGAGTCTCGCAATATCATAGCAATAATATCTTGCCGATTGAGAACGTAGCCAAGGAAGATACAAGGCGAGAACGAGGTTGAAGTTTGTGATTGGTGTAAGGACGTAACCAAGGGTAGCAGAGACCAAATATATGGAGCTTATGATAGTTAGGGGCGTTTTAAAGAGAGACTCGTAGGGCGTTTGCATGTGGAGAGTGGGTGTGGGCAGACGATTTATGAGGTACACGGCGGTGGCAAAGGCATAAGGCCAATATGTGGTGGGAACGGAAGCATGATTTAATAGAATGAGGCCGGTTTAGACAATGTGCATATTGCGGCGCTCGTAAATACCATTATGTTCGGGAGTATAAGGTGGCGTGGTAAAGAAGGAAATACCGTTGGTTGCAAAATACTCACGAAGAGATATAAATTCACCACCATTATCAGAGTAGATTAGTTTAATAGTTTGTTCAAAAAATTTCTCAACAAGGGCACGAAAGCGAATAAAGGTAGAGTGAACATCAGATTTTCGAGCTAGGGGATAAAACCAAATATAACGCGTAAAATGATCAACAAAAATTACAAAATATTTGAAGTCACCAACGGAAACAACAGGTGATGTCCACACATCACTAAAAATGATCTCGAGAGGACGAGATGAATGTAAAGTAGAGGTGCCAAATGGCAGTTTATGACTTTTACTTTCTAGACAAGCAAGACAATCGTAAACCACTTATTACTGTGAGTGCAAATCGTAGGACTTTAACACAGATTTATAAAATAGCCGAGCCGGATGACCCAACCGATGATGCCAATCCCGAGAGGAGGCTTTATTCAAGCAAAGCGACAAGAGGAGGATCGGGCCACTCGCATGCACTGCTTCTAATCGGACCACGGAGGATAGGCTGAGTCGTCTGAATGTCCTTCACAACAAATTCAGAGGGTAATAACTCGACGGATAAATTATTAGCTTTGCATAATTGAGAGATGGAAATTAAATTTCGGGACATGCTGGGGACACAGAGGACATTACGTAAAGGAATAGATTTAACGGTGTTAAGGGGAATTGAAGAATTGCCAGTATGAGTAATAGACAAACCCTTACCATCACCAACCAGAAGATCATCAGTGCCAGTGTAGGGCGCATGGAGGGACAAATTCTGCAAGTCTGTAGTAACATGATGCGAGGCACCACTATCGAAGCCAGTTCGGTGCAGAGGTGTCAAACTGAGCTGAGTCAAGTGTCGGTGCAGCAACATTGGCCTGAGGCCGTGGTGGGCGTTGACTAAAAATATGGCTAAGTTGACTACCAAAAGTGGGCGCTTTTGCGATAATGGCCCCGAACGAAACAAACTTGACATTTACCCAAAAAGGACGACGATTTGTATTACCTCCAGACCGGAAGGGGGCTGAATTAATTGCCCCAAAAGGACTGTTGACCACGTGAAGGGGACGGCTGACCACGAGTAGGACCACGCACCATAATTGCCATGAAAGCCACCGTCTTTGTTGTGGTGAGAGCCATCGCGCCAAGGCCGATTTGGTGGGTAGCTGTAGACCGGGAAGGGTGCTTTGGCGGCCGGGTATGCGGCATGGGCACCGCCGGATCGAGCAGAGGGGCGGCGGTGACAACCGTGGGCGAAAAGCCGAGAGCTTCGTGAAGTTCTCAAACGTAACATCTGCTTCACGGACGAAGAATGGCGCGTGCTATGTCGGAGTAATCAGGGCCGATGTTGGTGAGGACAAGGTGGACGAAATCATCATGATCCATGGGTGAGCCGAGCAAAGCGAGTTCATCCCGTTTATTTTTCATGGCGTAGAAAATGGTGGACGGAGTCATTGCCCGAGTATAATCGGCCATGAGGCCTTTAGATTGCGGATTCGGATTTGGATGGTGTAGCAAACACAAGCAGTAATCTTTTCCAAGCCTGGGCGAGGTCTTGGTGCCATAGAGATGGGTGACGGTTTCCGGCGCAAGAGACGAGATGAGGAGATTGCGAATCGATTATCTTGACGAGTGTGCGAGTAAATTCGGATCGGGACCAGGTTGTCCATTTGCAAATGGTGATGGTGGCGGAGGGACCTCTTTGGTACCATCAACGTAACCAAAAAGTCCGTTACCGACAAGGAGAGATTCGATTTGCATAAACCAGGCATAGTAATTGGTAGAATCAAGCTTAATAGAGGCTTGAGCAGCAGATTGAAGGTGACGAGGCGGTGGTGGCGACCATTGTTAAGAGCTTGAGGAAGGAGACGACGGCGCACTATTTGGAGATGAAACCTAAAAAATTATTATTCAAGAGGCTGATTTTCGGAAAAAAAAAAAAATTTATTTCACGTATTGGAATCGTGAAAGCTCTGATACCATAACAGAGTAATTTAGAAATTATGATTTTATTGATGATGTACACTTGTGTAGTATTACAGTATATATAGAGCTAATTACAGAATAAGAGAAAGCTATAATTAAGCCTAAAATAATGCTAACCATAAATACAAAGATACAACTAGTAGAATATCTACAATGACAGTATATACATCTAATATTTATTAGGTGTCATCAAACGTTATTAATAAATGGGGAGAGGCAAAGCTTCTGAGTCCTGACTTCACACATTCAACACACCACCTTGATCAATCATGGGAGACTTTTACCCTATAACCAAGATGCACATTCAGCGAGTTCAATGTGCCAACCCAACTACATTTATCACTCACAAATGGCTTCAGGAGTCACAAAAGAGGAAATTGAGCAGCTCCTGCAATGCATTGTTATTGGTGGTCCTATGTTGGCCATGGCCTTCAATGTTGGATTGACAAACTTGACGAAGGTTCCATGTTCTTACATTTTCGTGATTGATGGCCAGTCTCTGTATTTCGCATTTAATGTCATTTGTTTCGATCAGTGTGGAGTCCACCTTCACGGGGTTATTGTTGGCAGGGATTAAAGGACACTACCACAGAGATTACCTGATTCGGTAATTTCCTGCTTGATTCCATGAGTGAATTATCCGATCCCACGAATCTGCCTCCTTTCACTTCATTTGATGTAATCTCCATGTCATATATATATATATATATATATACTGGAATGTGGATTTAACAATATTTAAGACTTTGATTTTACCTAATTTAATAGGCGCATGTTAGCGATTGATGAATGGCTTCACATTGATGTTCTGACACCACATATATGCAATATGAGATTTTACAGCAATCAAATATGCAACAGGAGATTGTGCAACAATCAATCCGTGTAACATCATGCATGGTACGGACATGTACTCTTTTCTTTTCACTATATTGATTTAATAGTGTGCCCATAATACAGCTATATGTCCTGTCAAAGTATTCTTCTTTCTAAATCTACTTGAGATTAAATACACTTGAAATTTTCATTTTCATTTCTCTTTAAAGTATGCCATGGAAAGCCACCCCATTATTTCAATCGCCACATTGATCCACAGTAGCTTCATTTGTTGTTCGTCTTTTGTTTATTACACAATTTTCGGAAGGATCAACATTTTTTTGCTAGAGTTATTCGATCAGCAACGAGATACTGTGGAGCTATTTCTTTCTTTCTCTGTATGTAAATTGCTTTTTTTTTCTTTCATCATTTCATTTATAATTTTTCAGCACTGCGTATTTTCTTCATTACACAATTTACACCCCTTTAATATCTGAGAAATTAAGGAAGAATATGTAATTCTTTCGTTAACACATTGTTCGTCTGTATTATTCTACCCTTCAATTGGTTTGCATTTGTTTTAGGTGTTACCATAACGGCGGAAAGAATTTTTTATGATGACTAATTAAATTCGTGCATAAGGTATTTGATGAAATGATCATTTATTTAATATTTTTTTTGTAGCTGCAATCCAAGAAGCAACACCAGATTCATCATTTACTGTTGTAGAAGGTGAGAGGTTTATGAATCTTTCTCTCACGCTGTGATTTTGTGTTGCTTCAATATATGTATATAAAATGCTAAAAAGATGAGTTTTCCAGGTGAATGTGTACAAATTTTTTTTTTCTTTTCTGTTCAGACGTTCGTCAACATTTTCATGGTGAATGTGTTTTGGGTCTTAAGGTTTTTTTATTTTTATTTTTATTTTTAATTACTATGAATTATTGATGAAGTGATCGCAAGGAGAACGCGATTGGGATTTTAGTAACATTTTAAGTGATTTCAGTTCATTGTCTATTAATTGGCAAAATATAGGTTTCAAATTTCATTGGCGTATTCAATTTTTGATTCTGATGCATGCAAGTAGATATGGATGGAATTTGGGGAACCAAAATCACATTCTCAAGCACTACGGTGGTTCCGGTGAGTGGCAAAGATATGGCCGTAGATGAAAGTGATGGTGATGGTGATGGTCCTGATATAAAGATGTTAAATCTTCTAAATCTACTACCATCTGGCTGTTGGGTTCCTCTCAGGTTGACATCATTTTTGGATTCGTGTCTTTACATAGTGTCTTTGTTTCAGTTTTCATTTGTTTGTTGCAGGCTATGGATCCTTGCTAAAGGATATCATTTGTTCCGTTGGTGTGGCCTTGAGGTTTTTTTTTTGGAATTGTGATGCTCTGATATGATCTTTGTTGATAAACGGTTATGATGCTGGGAGATGCTCGGGTTTTTTTTCCCCACATTTTGGCTACCTTTTTAGATTTTCAATGGAAATAATTACTGTTTTTTCAGATTTTTTATGTTTTTTTTTCCTTGATCGATATTCAGGTGATCTGCAATCGCTACATTTTTCTTTTAGTGAATTGATCATATTCGAACCATTTATGTTGGAATATCTATTTTCTTATTGCTTTCACAAACCTTAATGGGAATAGTTCATCTTTCATTTTAACGAGTCTAAAAACTATTTTAATTTTCATGTTTCATTCTTTTAAACTTGGTTCAACTCACACTTTTTCTCTTCATAATCTCCCGGCATTAAGCACGGGTTTTTTTTGGCTAGTTTAACAATACCTTACAATATAAAAAAAAAAAAAAACATTCCCTCCTAAAAATAAAAATAAAAAACCCAATACCTTACAATATTTCAAAGCAATATCATCGTTACGAATAAAGTCATTACATGTAAATGGAAAATTAGGAGGGAAAAAAATCAAGAAAATTGCCAAAACATTTTAAGGAATGAAAGGACTAAAGGCTTTACACTCTGTTGAAGACTTTTGGTCTCCATCTTCACAAAAAAATAAGCTTAAAGGACACCGGTACAAGCAATTATTTCCCAGCCTCAAGTTAACTGAACCCGGTTGCAGACCCAAGAAAGGACCCGGTACGGGTCCGATTAAATAATTACCCCCAAGCAGTAGCCTGGCAAATGGTGAAACTCCTTCACCCGGAACCAGAACCCGCAGTGTGTATTGGGTCGGTATTAAACCCGAGAACTTGTTGTTTTCCAAAGCCAATGCTGATAGTTTCGGTAACATACCCAAGAAAACGGGTAAGAAGCCTCGGATCTCATTATTACTCAATTCAACAGCTATTAGCTGGCTATCCACCACCGGATTCGATGGGGTATCAATCGACCCGTATTTGTTATCCGACAATGTGAGCTGTTCTAGTGATGGGTGAGTGAAAAGACACGCCGGAACTGACCCGTTGAGTTGGTTGTGACTCAGGTCCAAGACTTGTAAATAAGCCAAGCTGATGATACTGGCCGGGATGTTCCCGCTGATGCTATTGTTTCTCATGGAGAGCTCCACAAGGGCCGGCGGAAATGACGACGGGAGGAGGCCGGAGATACCGTTATTGCTGGCGTCGAGGAAATACAGGTTACTGAGTTGACTCAGAGTAGGGAAATCGCCGGTGAGGTGGTTTCCTTGAAGCTCTAGCCTTTTTAAAATTTTCAGACCGTTGAGGCTTACTGGGACTGTACCATTTAGATTGTTATTATCGAGGTACAACTCCTCAAGCGTAGAAATAGCGCCGACCGAGTTAGGAATCGACCCAGTCAGCGAGTTACGTGAGAGAATAATCTGCTGAACTTGAGAAAGATTAGAGAACGATTCCGGAATCTCGCCGGAAAAGTAATTACCCGAAAGGTCCAATTTCTGAAGATACGACAAGTTCCACGAAACATTACTAATTGAACCAGAATACCCTGCTTGGTCAAGACCGAGTTCGGTGACTCGGCTAACGGAAGAGACGTTTACATCACACCGGAAGCCGCAAGTGAATTTATCTGAAAAAGCAGAGTCGCATGGGTCGAAATTGAAGTCCCATGAGCTTATGCAGGAACCGGGTTTTACTGAAATTGGGTCAATGCTGTTCTTGAGCTGCTTCAAGACTAGTGAATCTTGCCAGTGTGTTATTGAGTGCGTATGCAGAAATGTTAGTTGAAGAATGATAATGAAAAGATGAAATGGGAAGAAACAGAGAGTCCACATGGCTCTGTAGAGATATTTGAAACAGGGGGAGGAGAAGGCTCTTTAAAGAAAAAGTGAAGGCGTTTTTTCGGGAATGTAGAATATAAAAAGCTGGGTTTTTTCTCTTTTTTTTTTCCATATATGTAGATACCTTATAGGTGAAGGCTTTCATTCATTCATGGTCACGGGTAGAGTGTCAGAGTTATTTTTGAGTGAAAAAATTGTCAGGCATATGACAGCCATTATTAACTGAGATCTCAGTATTAGGAAAATGCTATGTCCACTATATAAAGATGTAGTGGATGATGTTGTCTTTTGATTGAAGAGAGAAATATTTATTTTTTGTGGGTCCTAACTAAATGTATGGTGTGGATGATGTTGTGGAGATAAGTGTAGTGGATGTAGCAGTACCATCAAAATTATACACACCTTTCTAAAAATAAAGAATAAATATGACGATGTCCGAAAAATCATCGGGTTATTTTTGCGGGGAAATTGAAGCTTTTTGATATAACTCCAACTATATAAACCGGAGAATTTATTGAGGAAGTATGATTGTGTCTATCTATGACAATAACGTAGTTCTTGTAGATGGATAAGGGTCTTTTATATGCAGACATCTATTGTGATGGAGTTAATGAATAAATCTTTGATTTGTAGGTGTAACGTTCCGTTTCCGGACAGCAAGTGTTTATTTGGAAAGAAAACGTTCGACACGTATAATATAAAATAAATTCACATTATACGTCAGCCTCTATTACGTCGTATTGAGTTTAACAAAAAACGGAAGCAAAAGACTAGGGTATAAATTTTTTCCAAACAACCAAGAATAGAAACTCAAACTAAAGATAGAAATATAATATTTATTACATCGGAAGAAACCAAAAAACGTAACAACATATGAAAACCTCTAAAAGAAACTAAAAAAAATTACATAGTTCCCAAAGAACAACAAGTTTAGTATATAATAAAGAACATAAAGTAAATGTTTCAACGTCGGCATCCTCAAACAACAAAGTCCTCATCGAAATCCGGATCTACCTGTTCATCTTCTCTCCCCCAAACACATAGAAAAACAATGCATTTGAGGTAAGTACAAAGTACTCAATGAGATGTAGAAGCTACAAATTAACTAAGGTTCATTAACAAGTTTTAGAATAAATAATTATCTTTATGCGACCGACTCAATCTAGGGTTCACTTCATGTTTATCAACACGTCATGATTATACGTATCTAGCTTGACTTATCTTGGTTACATCAGCAATCAATGGCATTATGCATGATGTGTATCCATCACGAGACATCATTGCCAACTACGGTGAATAGCACCGATAGTCCCGGGATCCCCCGGTATGCATATACGTTCCGCAAATTTCCTCCACTGCCATTCAGTTGTTTATAGGCTAGCAACGTTGTTCGCTTTTACTGAACATGTCACATAGCATGACGTTTAATCTTTTTAATAAACAAGTATGTAGTTTATTAAGTGTTAACTAGCCACCTAGGTGTTTTCAAAAAGGGCCTCTCACACCTACTTCTCTCTCTCCTAGATCATTAGACACGGACAAGGCCCAACAATTACACAGCCATTGATGAACCCTAGTTCATCAAAGCACAAACCCTTTCATGCCCTTCCGACGGTCCCGAACTTCAACTCCCTTTAAGAGTACATCCGGTGCCGGAAGTAAACGCATCAGAAGCTCAATCGAGGCTTGTTCATGTTTAATTAATGTTATAAGACCAAAGAACAACATTTAAGACTCAAACCATAGCTTAAATCAACTTATTCATAAAAAAATTAGGGCCAGTGCGCTCGCACTGAGCCTCTGTATGTAAAAAATATGACTTTCTGCCTATCCAGTGCGCCCGCACCAGACCTCTAAACGTAAAAACGACTTTAATGTTCTTCCAGTGCGCCCACACTGGATCTCGTGCGTCCGCACCAAGCGCGGTAAACTCCAAAAACTCAGTTTTTGACCCCTAAACGATCCTTAATCGTTTTTTTTTAAAGCAACTTTATTTTATTAATAAACGAAATAAAGAGCTACAAAGTTGAGTGCCATATCCCGGCCCGCCCCAAGTTTACGTGATAGAGTGCATAGCATGACCTCCTTAAACCCTATGTGTGGCAAACCCAGTGTAGGAAAATCCACCACATAGGGAAGAGTACTCGCACTATGCACCCCCGAAAAATTCCCTGCCCTATAAATAATTACATCAGTGGGATTCAGAATGATATAAATGTTTTCCTCTATGCATGAAATGCCGAAGACCCATTCGCATCCTCGTCTGAACTCGAAGAAGCTTGCTGCCCTTCCTCTTGAAACTTCGACATGACCCATCCGTAAAGTGAGCTACTTAAACCCATACTGTGTTGTACCAAACACATAAGGGCAATATCAAACACCGAATAAGTATGAGCACACACGGTGTTGATCGCAAAAGCAACAAAAACACTGGTTGCACCCCAGCAATGTGGTAGGGTGCGCCCAAAGTCGACACAATCCGCTACGCCGTAGCCATATGTAAGCGCCAGACAAGCTGCAAGGTGGTGATCTGTCCGTAGCATAAGCACACCAGGATAAACAACATATAAACTCCAGACAATAGTAGAGAAAAGGAACAAAAGCACCTGAATTGCACCCCAACAAAAATTGGAGGGGTGCGTCCAGTCAATCTGGTATTGGTGGATATAAGTGTGTCGCGCAACTGGGTTCCCTCCATCTCCACGATCAGTTAGCTTCATCGATCTGCACAAAGAGGAGCACGCAGTATATGGATACAACTGGATGAAGATGAGAAAATCAGTGAGATAAGCAATACGACCTGGTTTGCACCCTTCACAAGTGAAGAGTGCTTCCCAGGTTATCAGTGATATAGCGGATATGAGCTGGGCCGTATAAATCATCGTGGATAAGATTCCGAATATGCGACGGGACTTCTCTTTGATGGGTGAAAATCTGATCATCCCCTCCCAACGCCGCAAGCGCACAATGACTCTCTATTGCATTCCCTATAGACATGCGAAATAGTGTAATGAAGTGATCGGAGGATAGCACATATCTGAGTTACGGTGAGACACAGGGGCCAGCCCCCACCACTAGCTCCAGAGATCATACGATAAACATAGAGAGAATCAGATTCGATGTCCATATTTTGTGCGTGAGTGCGCATGCGAAGACCCAACAGCAGAGCTTTAGTCTCTGCATCTATCACAGTCCCCTGCCCAAAGCAAGCGTGGAAAGCCAAAATAAACCCTCCATCAGAGTCCCTGATGATACCACCACCATAAGCAATGCCATTCCTGACACTCCCATCCACATTTAATTTAACATTGCCCGTTGGCGGAGGCGTCCATCTCAGAGAAGTCACTCTCCTCAACGGGTTAGGTTTGACCCGAAAGGGTTGGAAGAAGGGAGTTCCTCTATCAGCTCCTAAGACTTTAGCTTCCAGATTCTTCCGAAAGGCAAGTTGCCGGATAGCCCGCTCAATGTGTATGATGGTCCGCTGTATGGATGGTTGGACTTCATCATGCCGGCACTTGTTCCTCTCAGCCCAAATGCCCCAGCAAACGATGACTGGAACAATAAGCCGAAGGCTGTAAATACTAGTAGCCGAGTTTCGCCAGAAGTGAAGCATAGGCACAATCCCTGAAGTAGGGGTAAACCGCAAGCCGAAGTGATTCATAAAGTACTTCCAAACAGAGCTGGAAAAATGGCAATCAATAAACATGTGTCGCAGGTCCTCCCCATGTTGGCACGCAAAGCATTTAGAAACTAGGGTTATACCGCGTCGCTGAATATTCGGGTCAGTGGGGAGAATGTTATGCAGCAACCGCCAACAAAAGAACGAGATCTTTAGAGGAAGAAGGTTGTTCCAAATTATCTTATAAATAACACTGGAGGGGTGAGGAGTACGAACCATGTTCCACGTGGACCGAGTGTTAAACCGCCCATCAGGGCTGAGCGTCCAGATAAGCTCATCATCCTTCTCCCGCATGAAAGGGATAAGAATGATCTCTTCCACTATGTGACTAGGAAGGTGAGAACGAAGGAGCTGTGTATTCCATAGTCTATTCACCCAAAACTCATTAACCTTCCAAAACCGGCCGTCCGGTGGTTCACCCAAATTAGCCGTCGTCCACTTGTCTCTCCAGAAGTCAATGTTCCCTGCATTTAGCCTCCATGAAATGAATTGTTCTGCTTTGTCTCTCATGCTCCACACTCTTCTTAGCATAGGCGTACTGACCCTGGGCTCAGGGACATCCAAGGGAGACTTGTCAAATATGGAGGTATTGAAAATGGCCTTAGCCCAAATACCCTGTTTCTGACGTAACCGAACCCACAACTTTATCGCAAAAGTGTCGATAACATCAAAGAGGTTCCTCACACCCAGCCCACCTTCCTCAATCGGTGTACACAATTTGTCCCACGATCGCCAATGTATATGATTACCATCCGGCCCACTATCCCATAAGAATTTATTAAAAATTCGATGAAGACGATGAATAACTTCTTTGGGGGGAACCAGCACTTGAAGTGTGTAGATCGGGATGGACGTTAAGACATGCCTGAGAAGAATTAGCTTCCCACCAAAAGACAAAAGCCTGTTTCCCCAGTGATGAAGCTTCCTCTGAACCTTATCGATTATGTCTTGATAGAAAATGGTACAATTCCGGCCCCGGAAGAGGAGCCCTAAATCGCAAAGGCATGTGTTCGCAGAAAAGCCAGAACATTACGCACCCATCCTGCCTTAATAGATGTCAACCTATGTCCAATGAAAGTACTTTTGGTGGAGTTGATACGCTGCCCAGACACAAGCTCATAATGGTGGAAAAGCTCTTTGAGGCCCCGTAGCCCTTTCCTATTACATCGAGTAAAGAGGATCGTATCATCTGCAAAGGCCAGGTAGTGGATTCCTTTAACTTTAGATTGAAACTGCATGCCAGGATTCTGAGACATGTAATCATTAATCAGTCTCCCGAAATACTCTGCCGCTAAAACAAATAGAGCAGGGGATAGGGGATCTCCCTGTTTAACTCCGCGAGTCGCATGAAAGGGAGTAGAAGGCACGCCATTGAGCAGGACGCAAAACCAGTTATCAGCGAGAGTTCGGAAAATAAGGTCAACAAAAGGCTCTCGAAAGCCAAACATCCTCAACATCTTCATTATGAAACCCCAATTCATACGATCATATGCTTTCTCCATATCTAATTCAAGCATAATATTGGGGCTACGGAGTGGTTTATTGACATTTTTGCAAAGCTCCTGGGCCAGGAGGATATTATCAGTAATGCATCTCCCAGGAACAAAGCCAGTTTGCTGGTCCGCAACCAGCATGGGAAGAAAAGAATTCAGCCGCTGCGTAATAATTTTGGTTATAATTTTCAAGAAAACCGTGCACAGGCTAATAGGCCGGAAGTCCTTCCATTTATCCGCCCCTATCTTCTTGGGCAACAGAATAATCGTGGAGGTGGAGAAGTAACGAGGAAGATGACCACCTAGGAAGAAATCACCAATCGCATTCACCATATCCTGTTTAATAATCTGCCAGCAAACTTTGAAGAAATGCGAGGTGTATCCATCAGGGCCAGCAGCACTATCTGAGCTCATGGATAGCACTGTTTTATGAATCTCCTCAACAGACGGAGTAGCCATGATGGCCGCATTCTGCGTATGGGATATTTGAGGGAGAGAGAAATTAACAAGAGGAGTGCCCATACCTTCCCTATCCTCGGAGAAAAGTTGCTCATAAAAAGTAGTAGAGGAAGCACGGATGTCTTCCTGATTGTCAATCCAACTACTGTCATCCGCCTTAATTCTATGAATGAAATTCTGATTCCTCCTCTGTTTACAAATAGCATGGAAATACTTACTATTGGCATCCCCAGCTTCAATCCATTTCACAGACGCTTTCTGCTTAAGGAACCGAGTCTCAACATCATTACACCTCTCGTACTCTAAGATGGCCTGGTCAAGATCTTCCTTAGCCATTATCGACCCTTCCTGATCATGACGAATGGTCTTCTCATGAACCGCAGACAACGCCTTCTTAGTATTGTCAAAAATATTCCCGAAAACCATACGATTCCACTCAGTTAATTTGTATGCCAGTTTTTTGAGCTTTCTATGAAGAAGACGCATACCCTGACCTTCCTCATGCTCCTCCCAAACGGACTTCACAAGGTCAAGGAACGTGGTATCCTCAGTCCAAACATTTACGAAGCGAAAGGAGGATTTACTCGGGCTCTTCGAACCACATAAATTGTAATTGTAGAAATTTTTGGATCAACTATTGGACCATGGAAAATAGAAACACAAGCCAGAAGAGGGCAATGATCAGAATGGACCCGGGGCAGGTGAGACACTTTCGTGACATCAAATTGCTCCATCCACTTGTCATTAAAGAAAACCCTATCCAAGCGTTGCAAAGTCTTGCTTCTATACCATGTGAATTGAGATCCCTCAAAAGTAGCTTCAGTGAGACTAGCCCTCTGAACACAGTCATTGAAGTCCTGCATGTCGTTGACCCTAGGGGGCGGCCCCCTTTCCTCTCATCAACCTGACGATTAATGTTGAAATCACCCCCAAGTATCCAAGCTCTATTGTTATTCTGGGCCCGATCCTTATCGCTTGCCATAACGCTTCCCTAGGATGTCTACTGTGTTTTGCGTAAATCCCCGAAACAGAAAATTTATCCCCATTCTGATCGGTAATGTCTGTCGTGCACATCTGATCGCAATCTATATCCATGGAACAGTCCACCCCCGACCATAGGAACCAAATTTTCCCTCGCAAAACAGATTGAGAAAAATCAAACCCCAGTTTAAGACGAATACTAGTAGTGAACTTTGCAGAATAAAGAGGTTCAATAAGCACAAGTATCCTAACATTATTCTTCCTGCAAAATATTCGTAATGCAAGTTTGAGTCCTATCATTACCAACACCACGCACATTCCAAAATAAAATATTTATAGGACTATACATCGGAAGAGCGTAAATGGTAAGTTTGAGAAGGTACCGACTCTTGTAGCACAAGCGAGAGCTTCCCTTTTTTCCTCCCTTTTTTCTTCGTAGAGTAATTGGAAGTGCCAGGGATATTGGAAGGTCCGTCTGCCTTGTCGTTGTTCTCTGCCGGAGTCACTGACGGATCCAACGCTGAGTTTTCATGGCCAGTGATCCCCTTGGTCGACATATGGTCGTTTCGCAACGTAAGATCATCTACCACCAAGTCACTCACAGAGCCAAGAGGGTCTTTCCCTTTATCACCATCGTCAACCTGAATACCACCGCGATCAACCTCCTGTCTGTGCACAAGGTTGTCCTCCACGTTTCCCATATTTACATCAATACCAGAGTTAATCAACCTTTGGTCTAAGGTGGTATGAAAGTCCATCAAATCGGGCAACGCCGTAGTACGTGTAGCATCATATCCAGCTGATCGCGGCCTATTTTCCACCTGCCTTGTTCTATCTTCCTTCATAAGTGAGTGATGAGCAGTTTCAACAATATCCTCATCAGTAAGCGACTGCAACACATGGAAAGAGTTAGAATTTTCTAAGAGTTCTGTGGTCCGAGGGCTCAAAACCGGGTTATGAGCAAGATTCACTGCAGTAGGAACAGTAATTGTAGGCAAATTTCCTTCACTATTGACAAGAGGACCAGCATTCTGTGAAGTACCATTTTGCTTAACCTGATAAACCTGTTGAGGCTGTCTGCGACTGGGTCCATTATTCCACTTCCCGTTTGAGGTCAACGGTCCACCGCCAGTATTCTGTGAAGTATTCTAAGACGTACTAGGGTTGGGTTTCTTGCGTGAGCTTTCAGATGGGGGATTCTTCCTTAAACATTTGTCCTCAGAATGACCAATCCTATGACAAAAGGTGCAATAATCAGGCCAGTATTCAGCATGAACCTCCTGCCAGTGTCCCTTATGAACATCTTCACCTAACCAGATTCTAGTACAACGGGGTTTCTCGGATATCCACTTCAACCAAAGCCTCGCAATGCACGGTCTTCTCAAATGCAAGTAGCCGCGATCCGTGCAAGCGGTCTGCCAATAAGGCCACCAATTTTACTTACATATTGAGGGTTAAAGTACGGCAACGACAGTCCAGGGAATTCAAACCAAATAGGAACCATAGAACAATCCGCATTGCAGTGAAAATCAACCGTCCATTTGGAAAACTCAAATCTATTAGGACCCATATTCCACTGTCGGCGTGTAAATAGACGATTATAGTCCTCTTGACAACCAGGGTGAACAAGGACGTGCTTTGTATCAAGTAAACCAATTTTACAAGAAGCTTTTAAGTCTAGCCGAACGAAAAACTTACGTATATCATCAATTCACGGCCGATAATCGTGGAAACGAGCAACCGAGAGCATTCTCAAAAGGACGTAAGAATTTCAAGCTCCGCCTCAAACAAAAAAGTCGGTTCTCTTACACGTACTCATAAACACCAAAGTCGTGGATGTCTACCTTATTGCCGCCATTCCAGCCGCAAGATATGATTTGGGAGAGGCCGCAGCAGGCATCCTCATGTTGGGACGCAACCACGGGTTGGACCCCCGGTGGGTCCGCCATGCCTGGAGAAACGCAGAAGAGTAACTTGTTGAGCAAGATAAAACACAGCCGTTAGATGCCCCCAGCCGGAGAAACGACCCCACGGCCTCAGTCGGAAGCCACTGCCACAGCCCCCTGAACGCCGGTAAAAAGGTTACAACGCAGCGAAGACCTCAGCAGCCAGGAACTAAGACGCTGGAAGGAGGCAACCAGCAAGAACGCCGCTTGTCAATAGGGTCGATCCCTAATCGTTTCCAAACTTGTTCAACATCATAATACTCAGAAAATAGCAGAAAAACACAACTTTTATCTACCATAACAACTCTAGATCCTTAGGCAACATGAAGGTATGATTTCTAGCATAAAATCATATCAAATCCTTAAATAAACCCTAATAAACCGTAATCAACTTGTAGGAAAATCCTCTTACTTGATAGAAAGCTATCCAATCTTCAAAATCTCAAAAAAAAAAAAAAAAAAAAAAAAAAAAAAAAAAACCAGCAAAACTTGAACCTTTATTGCAGGATACCTATGTGATCAATTCCAAAACAGGTTAGATTCGATCACACGCTTCGATTGAAACAAAACTACGAAAGCTATGAGTTTTGATCTATACAAATTATCCAAGAACACATCTAGGTCGAAATCACATACCTTGACAAAGCTCCAAACTTTTAGTACTGAAACGATGCCCTCTTCACGACGATTCCAACGCTTTTCGTGAATCTGAAAACGGTTAAAAACTCCGTGAGATATTGTAGAAAATCTCTCTGGCTCCTCTCTTGCTCCCAGCCACGTTTTCTCAAGAACGTGGGAGTGAAATTCTGATTTCTAATAGGTTTTACGTAATGGGAATTATTTTTCCTTAAATAACCATTCTCAAAATATAGACATATCCTCATTTTCCTTAATTTCCCTTTTACTTAAAATAATCAGATTTTCTCCCATATATATATACATAACTCGACTATATATATACATCAAGGAAATACTTAACTTCAATAAAATATGTAAGAATAATAATATTTCGTCTTCGCAAAATGACATGTCTACCATTTCCCGATTATCAGAATATTACAGTAGGGCTTGTGATTGAGGGACATTATAATATCAATCGTTGGTCAATCATAACTCAATTAGGTAAAAATCGTGTGATGTAATCAATAATGGGTTATGATAGTTGATAAGATTAGTTGTAGGATCTTGCCTCATCAATACGATATAAACATTTTTAGAGGCCGGAATCTACATGTTCCGCTATGGAGCGAAATGTATGGCCCTAGTTGTTTAATTGTTGTTTAAGTGAGGATGCATGTGTTGAAATAGTGTCCTAAACCCAATCGGGTTGGACCGGATCCGACCGGGTCGGATCATTTCTACTATTTCTTTATGTTTGTACATATATTAAATGGCTTTTCTGTTGTCATGTATTTGTTCTTTTAAAGAACTAATTATGAATTGTTATATGATAACGTCTTTAGTATTAAACTGTGCTAGAGAAACCATGATAGGCGATTATGGTTGATGAGATCTCTAATTACTTTAATAAGTTTGATACTTAAATGTCTCTAGGCTGATGTACTATTAAACAGGGCATTGATAGTATAATCAAGTTAGCACGTATTAGATGTCTTCTATCTTTAAGGGCAGGGATAGATCTCGTCTATCAAAGTGTAGAGACACTTGGACTGTACGTGGACGCGTATTAGAGAATGCGTATGTTAGACTGACCCACTTACACTGTTAAGTGTCACACTATGTGGCAGTTTTGTAACTATCCTTAGGACCAGAGTCTACATGGCATCACGGTGTGGATTGTCATGCTTTGACACTATTGATGTTTTCCTTAGCCATGGGGCGATCGTACAGTAATGATTGGGTGTGATACTGAAGCATGCGGAGCATACATGTTTGGTCGTCCGGAAATCGCGTACCCTATCAGTAGGGGTGAATATCCGAAAAGGCCTTCTTATAAGGAATTTCTTACTCTCGTGAATCTTTAAAAAGTGGGAGTAAATGAGTTACTTCGAGAGAGCATGATATCCAGATTATAAGATACGGTGGTTGATGTTTGACACTCGACAAACGACCATATGGATATTATTACATCAATAGGATTGTAATTTACACGGTAACTGTTTCACATGAAAGGTAGTAGTCATTGCATTTGACTCTTCCGATGATTGGGGGTCACGGTGTGTTGCTAGGCGCTATCTCGTGATCATTAGGCATGAAGAGCATTTTCGTAATTTGCACTTTGTGTCTACGACCAACATATTCGGAAGCCTATCGGGTCACACACATATGAACATCTAGCCGGATTAAAATGTGGTTATAGTGATAACCAAATAAAGAAAGTTTATCTCAAGACTATAAAGGTTATAGTGGTAAATTAATATGGTGGTATTTATTTGCAAATTAATTAATCATTACATTATATTAATTAAAGAAAATCTCAATTCCCAAATTAGTGTGGAGAGAGGGACGCCTTTTTAGGTGTATATGATACATTTGAATTGTGCAATTTAATTAATAAGATTTCCATGATATTAATATTAGATATTAATTGATTTTGAAAAATAGATTTATGGTAATAAGATAAAGATATATTCAATATAAGATATTGACAATATATATCTTGGAAATATATTTAATATAAGATATTGAATATTAATGAGATAAATTAATCAAATGGATTTTCCTTATTTTATTAGAAAAATGTTTTCTTTCTCACTTAATTGTATAGGATTTTTGGTGTACCATAAATAACAATCGGATGGGTTTAGCCACCCTAAGCCCTTAAGGCGGCTCCGTCCTTGGCAGGCGATATTGTTAGCTTTGGAGAAAACGGTTCGTAAGGATTTTCGTACTGTTATATTTGAGAGTGATTGCCTATCTTGTGTCCGTGTCCGTGCGTTATCTCATCCTTCTGATGATCAATCGGTGATGGGATGTTTAGCTCGGGAATGCTAATCCCAATTGTAGTCTTTTGCTTCCGTTCAGTTTACGTTTGTTAAATGTACTGGTAATTTATCAGCGCATCTTTTAGCTAGAAATGATTTGGTGGCATCTGCTCATGTAGACTGGGGCATCTCCCCTCCTCATGGTGCAATATTTGCCTCGATTGTGGATTTGATTTAATAATACAAGTTTCTTTCTTTGAAAAAAATAAAAAAAAACAATAACATTTCAACCGAATATTACTCAATGAATACCAATCAAATAAAAAATATATCAAATTTTCAAAAGAACCAAAATTCATAAAAATTTCAATTTCATTGATTATAAAAGGTGCTCTATATAGAAGATGTTGAACCGCACTGCACTGTGTATTGCAAGTATAAAAGTATTACCAAAGTGATACGTGTAAAGTCCCACATCGGTAAAGTAGTGAAATGTTCATCCCATATAATTGTGAGACAATTGTCTTTTCAACTCGGGTCAGTCATTTTAGACCAAGTGAGGACGACGGTCTAAGCCGTTGAACGAATCATTTATAACTCATTTAGCGCTACCAGTCCCGGGTCTGGGGCGTTACAGAATGGTATTCAAAGCCGACTATCAGGCGGAAGTATGCCTTGCATCGTTAGAGACGGTGTAAGGATAGCCTCTAGTTACCTCTGGTAAGGACGAAACTAGGACAAGTCCACATGGACAAGTCTTGGCCGTCCTAGTTAGGACGTCAACCCTTCATAAGGGGGAGAATGTAAACTCGCACATCGATAAAATATATAGTAGAATACTCACTCTCATATAAGTGTGAGACATGTCTTGTCAACTCAGGTTAGCCCTTTTAGACCAAGCGAGGACGATGGTCCAAGCAGTTCAACGGATGCTCACCCCCCATATAAGTGTGAGACATAAAAATCTTGTCAACTTGGGTTAGCCATTTTAGACCAAACGAGGATGACGGTCTAAAATGTAGTTGAACGGATAATTTCACTCATTTAGCGCTATCGTGGCCTGTGGTCCTGGGGCGTTATAATACGCCCCCTGAGCAGGCGCTGGAGATTTTGACATAAGTGGTCAAAATTTAGAATTTTTTTCTACTATTTGTATATGTTTTTTTATTTTATTTTAGAGGGTCGGCGACACTCTTGACAAAGGATGGAGCCGCCTTGTCCCTAAATGGGAAATTGAAGTTTTACACAGATGAGTATTGTTCGGTAAAAACTAGTTTTATAATTTATAAACCAAACACCCCAAGTATAAGGATCGTAGTATAGGGTGTTTACGGGTCGTCCTAAGAAGTGGAATGTCTATCGGATTCGGAGATATAAATCTATATCAATTATGTCACAATTATGAACTAAACTACTAAACTAAGGTGAAACTAACTAAAACCTAAACCTAAGAATTAAAACTAAAACAAGAGTAAAAACAAACAAGAAAAATAAGAAAGCAGAAAGCTGCATTTGGCGTTCACTTTGGTGAACAAGCGTCCAAAACGGAATCTAACGGACGGGCTGCCTCGCTATTGCGGACGGCGCCCAACTACGAATCAAAGCGAAGCGTCAACGCGTAAAACTTAAAAACCAGGGGGTTTATCAAACTAGAACTTAACTAAACTTAATCTAAAACGATTTAATTAAAACAATTAAAGGAAAACACAAAGAAAGTAACTAGATTCCACCTATCAACCAACAATCCCAACTAGATGGTGATTAAAAGACATAGTTTTTAGTAGTGATTTATTCACGAATTCAATTAAATATCTTCAATCAAATTCTAGGGTTTCGTTTATCTTTTCAAACAAACTAAACATGCAATCAACACTTAAATCACGAGATCGTTTCCAAACTCTTACACAACTAAACATGCTTAATCTCTTATAACATGATTAGATGCATTACTTTGAATAAAATCAAACTCAAATAAACATACTTTCATATATTGATTCAAGCATAAAATAAACATAGATCGTTTCATCAAATCTTAATTCAATAAAACTTAAACAACATAAAAGCAGATCCAAAGTAATGAAAAACTATGAAATAAACTCACTAAACATAAGCATCGAACTCTAGTTGGTTTGTGTTGTTGATAGACTTCCTCCGTCGACTCATCGCAGAAGTTAGCCAACAATCATGATGAACACGATTGTTGGGTTGGAGAAGTTCATCTCTGTGGAATTAGGGTTCTGGCCGCAGCTTTTTGGTGTAAAATTGCGATCTCAATTATGTGGTATGAATTAGGGTTAAGAGGCTGCTGCTATATATAGAGTTTTAAGTCGGTTATGACTAAGTCGGCTGTGGGCGCCCGGTCGCCCATCGGACGCCCGCCCGTAATGCTGGACGCTGAGTAAACGCTCGTTCATCCTCCGTCCGAACTCTCTGAATGTAAAATACAATTCCGGACGCTCGTTCACTTTATCAAACGCCCGTCTGGAATGGACGCTGCACGAACGCTCGTCCAAGATGCTGAGGGTCGGATTTCTTCATCTTTATCCAATTTCTTCAAGCCAATTCCAACTCTATCTTGAATAATTCGACTTGAGCTTCATTTATCCTCTTTATGCACTCGAAAATCAACACCTACATGATAAATAAACAATGCAAAAATGTAATAAAATCCAAATAATAATAATTCCATTAAATTAACACTTAAAATCATCAATCTTGCATACAACCCTCTTAAAATCATCTTTATTAAATAATTACACTTAAACCCTTAATTCTCATGTAAATTATGCAAATGTGGGAAAAATAATAATGAAATAAACCTTTAATAATCACATAAATATGGCCTTAACAACTCCCCCACACTTAACTTTTTGTACGTCCTCGGACAAAACAATCAAAACTATAGCTCAACTTTATAAATAATCCAAATAGATCTCTAACTCACGTAACAAACAGATACAACAACTATAGCAAATGATACCAACACAGTAGATAGATTCGTGTAAGTGTGACAAGCCATTCTCAATCTAGCAAGCCTTTCAAAGAATTATCCTTTCAAAAATTCCAATGACTATCCTAGTACAGATAAGATATACCCACTCAAAGCCTTCCCACGCACTCGTGAGGATAATCCCTACAAAGATATCATGCGGTTCTACCGGGTATAAGATCCATGATAACAAAGACTTCACTTTATTCTTACTCATCATTTTCAAATTTGACGCATATCAGAATAAGCTCTTACCTCTCATAGTAGAATAGGACATTTCGTGATAACACCCTACCTTACTCAAATCATAAGGTAGCTTCTCCTGACTGTCGTGAGCTGTTGGTCATCATAGTGGTATAGGACATACGAGGTATACCCTACCGCACTCAAATCATTAACCAGCTTCCGACAAACGTATTTATTAATAATTGCTCACTCACTTTATTCATTCACTTTTCAAAGTCATAAGTTACATCTCACCTATCACATTCAAACTTTATGATATTCACAGTACACGGTCTAACTAAGGTGTTACTATACTGACCTTCCTAAGATAAATCATTAAAACAATGAAAGGATATAGTTCAAAAGTCATGCTTCAAAATCAAAGGCTTTCGTGAGTGAAAAACGAATACTATCTCCATAAAAGTAAAACATGCTATAATTATCTCACTAAGTCACATACTATCATCGTTAGAAAACTACAACTAGCAAGCATCTAGTTCCAATTATATGCTCGAGACTCACAAAAAATTTTAAATTCATAAAAAATTTAACATTCACTCATATTTCAAAGGATATAGCATAAAACATACCCAATTTACCCCCACACTTAAATCACATTATGTCCTCGTAATGTGCGAGTAATAGAAAAAAAGAAAACTTAGTTGGTTATGAAGTGGTTGTCGGATGAAAGTTGGCGAGCTCAGCCGGAGCATGAATATACCGCAACAACTCGAATAGACAACACCGACAGAGTAGTAACTCAAAACTCGCTCAAAAGTATCTGCAACACTTTCGACATACCATATAATCTCGGGTACACGGGGTATATGAGCAACACATAACACAAAACACTTACAATGAACGTAGGAGGAATAACCATCAACACAAAATCAACTAAAGTATTATTTCTAAAACAATAAAACAAAACACCCTAAGAAAAGGAAACGAACACAGAAAACTAGGTTGCCTCCTAGGAGCGCTCTTTTAATGTCAATAGCTTGACACAAAGTTCAAAAGATCAACCCGGATCGGGCCACTTTGGTTTGACTACCGCCATCTTAGTATCGTAATCGTGAGCACTTTGGGGAAATGATTTTCACCGAACAACAAGTCAAGTGTGCTATAAGATCATTAAACTTTTCTCTCCAAACTACACCGACTTCTTCTTCTTGTTCTTGCGGATGATAGGCATAGACATAGTGGTATGATCGAAGTCTCAATGTAAGGTACCTTACGGGTGGATATAGGAACGCCATCATCATCCTCGACTCAAAGAAATAAGACGGAATCTCTTCACAAATCAGGGACATCTCAGATTCTCATCTCTTCTTTGGAAATAAAGAATGTCGTGGATTTTCCTTTGGTTGCCCAAAATATTTCTTAAGTCGATGGCCATTCACTTTAAAAGCTTGATTACCATACCTGCTCAAAGTAATTACTCCACTTGGATTAACCTCGAGAATCTCAAATGGACCGCACTACCTAGACTTGAGTTTACCAGGAAACAAATGAAGTCTGGTATTATAGAGTAAAGCCATTTCACCAACTTTGAATTCTCGGTCCTTGATCTTAGCGTCATGGAGCATCTTCGTTCTTTCCTTGCTAAGCTTAGCATTCTCGTATGCACGGAGTCTGAATTCGTCGAGCCTCGCTCAATTGTAACAATCGCTTCTCCCACACGTAGTTGGCTATCAAAATTTAAGAATTTAATTGCCCGTAAAGCTCTGCGTGTTCAAGTTCGATGTAAATGACAAGCTTTGCCATAGACCATTTGGAAGGGTGACGTGCCCATCGGGTTTTGAATGCGATGCGATAGGCCCACAATGCGTCATCCAACTTAAGACTCCAATTAGATCGATTATTGTTCACGGTCTTCTCCAAAATTCTTTCAAGCTCGGTTGCTTACCTCGACTTGGCCAATTGGTTTGAGGATGATATGGTGTACCAATCTTATGTTTGACACCATACTTCTCAAGGATCTTGTCAAGCGGCGCATTGCAAAAGTGAGTACCTTCATCACTAATGAGTGCTCTCGGACAACCAAATCTAGTAAAGATATTCTTTTGCAAGAATTTCTTCACAACCTTGTGATCATTAGTTTGAGTAGCTATGGCCTCGACCCACTTTGAAACATAATCCACATGCACGAGGATATACTTATTACCACATGAGGATGGAAAGGGTCCCATAAAATCTATGCCCCAAACATCGAAAACTTCGCATTCAAGAATGGGCTTAAGTGGCATTTCCATCCGACTACTCGCCGCCCCGGCCTTCCGCACCTATCACAACCTTTACAAAAGGCTTACGATTCTTTAAACAGAGTCGGCAAGAGAATCCAAATTTTGAAGAATCTTTGCAACCGTGCTTCGTGTTCCATAGTGACTCTCCCGTGGGACCACTATGACATTGCTCCAGAATATCCCATTGCTCGTGTTCGGAACACACCTTCTAAGCAACCCATCTTTACTGCATCAACAAATAAGGATCTTCCCATACGAGATATTTGAGATCGTAAAAGAACTTTTTCTTCTCCGATACGTCATATCCTCTAAATGACCACTCGCTAAATAGTTGACGTAGTCGACATACCACGGCCTAACTGCTTCAAGCTTCATCAATTGCTCGCTTGGAAAATCAATGCCTATATCATTGTGATTTTCTCACACTCTCATTACTAAAGCGAGATAAATGATCACCACAATATTCTCACTACCTTTCTTATCTTTAATCACAAGGTCAAACTCTTGTAGAATTAAAATCCATCGAAGTAACCTTGGTTTGGCATCTGCTTTATCCATAAGGTAGCGTAGGGCTGCATGATCGGTCCAAACAACAACTTGAGACCCGAGAAGATAGCTTCTAAACTTGTCAATGGCAAAGACGACGGCTAAGAATTCCTTCTCAGTCGTAGTATAATTGCATTGAGCCGGGTTCAAGGTACGACTCGCATAATAGATGGGCCGAACCTTTATCAAGTCTTTGACCTAAAATCGCCTCTACTGGCGTAGTTAGAGGCATCGCACATCAACTCGAAAGGCTTGGTCCGAGTCAGGTGCAACTAAAATAGGGGCACTGATAAGCTTATCTTTCAAACAATTGAAAGCTTCTTTGCACTTTGCATCGAACAAGAAATCGACATCTTCCTTCAAGAGATTTGATAAAGGCTTGGCAATCGTAGAAGTCTCTAATGAAACGCTGGCTTTTAACATGTCCTAGAAAACCTCGCACCTCTTTCACCGCTTTTGGAGTGCGCTATCCGCTCAATGGCTTCGACCTTAGCCTTATCAACTTGAATACCAAACATTGGACACCTTATGTCCCAAAACGATTCCTTCATCTACTAGAAAATGGCATTTCTCCCGCCACACCCGATTCTTCTCAACGCAACGTTGAGTACCATATCTAGGTTCTCTAAAATTTCATCAAAACTATCGCCGTGGATCGAGAAGTCATCCATGAAGACCTCCATGCATTTCTCAACAAGTCCATCAAAATGGCCAACATACACCGCTGAAAAGTCGCGGGTGCATTGCATAGGCCGAATGGCATTCTCATGAACGCAAAAGTACCAGATGGACATGTAAACGTGGTCTTCTCTTGGTCATTAGGATCAATGGCTATCTGGAAGTAGCCGAATAGCCATCAAGGAAACAATAATACTTGTGACCACCTCGCCTTTCAATTAGTTGGTCAATGAAGGGTAAGTGAAGTGATCTTTGCGTTGACTTCATTCGGCTTCACGATAGTCGACACTGAGACAGAGCTATCACGAGACGTAGGGCAACTTCCTCCCTTTTTCATTCCTTTTCAACCGTAATACCGCCTTCTTTGGCACAACTTCGAGTAGGTCGACCCACTCGCCATCGGCGATTACGCAGATGATTCCCGTGTCAAGCCACTTTATAACCTCCTTCTGACAACCTCTTGCATATCACGGATTCAAAGCCTTCGTCTGAGGTTGTCTTACCTTTAGCTCCTTCCTCCGCTCGGATTTTATGCATGCATATGTCCTGGCCGATCCTCTGATATCACCCACTTGCCAACCTAACGCGAGGATGTTTTCTTAAGCACTTCTATCACCGTGCTTCTTGCTCAGTGGTCGAGTTTCAAGAAATGATCAAAGGCAATTTATCTTCATCCTTAAGAAAGATATACTTAAGGTGTTTTGAAGCCGGTTTGAGCTCTAAATCGCAGGTGGTTGCTCAACACTAGACTTTAACGGGCCACCTTTCTCCTTATGAGCTTGAAGTGGTTGACGTGAGAACACCCTCATCTTCCCGAGGCTCAACTCCGGAAAGGTATCGGATCAAATCATCCATCGGAATCCTCCGGTCAACACTTGCTTCCTTTTTCTTGTGATCGATCATTTTTCTTAACTCTTCATCTTTAAGCTCTTCCGCGCCACTTTCTTCCCAATCATCAACTTCCCAATGAGTAGCTTCTTCCAAAACTCTACCTCGTCCCAACTACCCATCGTGAGCTTCTTCTTCACGTGGGGATGAAGTCTTCCGACTTCGGGCTTCTTTGAAATCATCGCTTGTTGTCGGGCCTCCATGCTTCTAACTCAATAACAGCCCAGATGAGCGAGTGAAGATGACTCGCCAATGCCTACGGCTTGAAATGAATTAGAAGATGGCCCGCAATGTCACCGGATCCTCAATGTCCATGACTTCAAAAAACACCTATCTCTCGTAAGCTCCATTGCATCTTCATAATGTGGCATCTCCTCCGTCCTCACATATGGCTTCGACAAACGATATTTCATCAATTACGGCTCTTTCAGGATGTGTCCCTCGTGTGAAGGTGACAGATGTGTCACCGACTCTAAGAGTAACTGTCGCTGCGTAAGTCGATGAGAGCAGCGTTGTAGTGTCTAAAAAGGTTCGGCCTAGAATTAGAGGCATCTCCTTATCAGGTGGATAGTCTGAATAACCCAATCGGTAGTGGGAAGACCAAATGTTCAACTTGAAGGAGAACATTAGCTACACAACCGCCGCAGCATTTTACTAGATTTGTCTACCATCCTCAAGAGAAACGGGGCGCTCTCGCATTCTTTTGTCTAGCCCGAGCTTCTTGCATACATTTAATGGCATCACATTGATGAGGCCCTCGAGTCGCATAAAACATTTTCGAACAATGGCCCTCAATCTCACAGTGAGATTGAAGGTCCGCCAGGGTCACCTCTTACACAAAGAATTTTTCGTGAAACCATCGCGCAATCCTCATGAACACTTCTTCAGCCATCCCCTCAAGTTTTCTCTTACTCCTGAGAATTCTTAAGATACTTAGAGCATTTAGGCATTTCGGTTAATACTCTACGGCTAAGGGCATACTAACTTGAGTGTCTCTAAGCATCCTCCTCACCCCATCATATCGCTTTGTCTTTGGCGAGGTTCTCTCTTCCTTTTGGTGATAAGGAAGGGCTTTATCATTCCTCGTAGCTTGATTCTTTATCGCCTCATCCTCCTTATCCTTCCATCTTACAAACTTTTCTTTCTTTTTCTTAGTCGTGGTACGCCTCTTGACTTTCCTTTCTCTCACTCATCATCGTAATTATTTTCGCCCTCCGAAGACCAGTCAGCTACGCCTCATCGCCGCTTTCTACATGTGGTTTCTGATTTCCTCCCGAACTCATGGCGTCGGGAGGGCTACTTCGCTTCGACATCTTGCCGGGTCCGAGCTGCTTACCACTTCTCAACGTTACTTCATTCAACTCCTCTTCTTGTCCATACTCCCATTGTGGTGTAATGGCAGTGCAAACATTCACATCAGCTTTTGGGTTTCTCTCGGTATAACTCGGAAGTTTACCGTGAGGTCTGCTTGCTTGCTGGTCTGCCATTTGACCAACTTGTCTCTCAATTGCTTTAACACTAGTAGACAGAGTCTTCACCATGTCTACCAGCTCATCGAATTTGTGTTGAGGGACACATGAGGTGGTATGATTGTTGTTCTGAGTTTGATTCCAGCCACCTTGAGGCCTTTGGGAGTTCTGAACTGGCCTCTGATAGTTCGAGTTGAAAAAATCTCAATTTGAAGGTCCAGTGGTAACTTGGCTTGATTGAAGTTTTGTCTTTGAAATCTGAGTAGTTCTGGCTTTTGATTGAAGTTTCGAAGTGGTTGGTTTTGATTATCCATT
>JAOBSW010001167.1:0-88615 GCA_026214975.1 Gentiana macrophylla | reverse complement strand
TTGTGCATGACCCTATTCGGTGGTTCGGTGGACCCGTGCTAGTATTTTGGCCATAACCTTCGGCTCCCGTGTCCATTCCACGTTTAGTTCACCATTCTGGAGAGCCCATTCCGATGCCAACGACGTGAGTGCGCTTCTCGATTTTTTGTTTGTTCATCGGTACCTCGGGAAGTCGGTGTATTTGTGCATGACCCCATTCGGTGGTTCGGTGGACCCGTGCTAGTATTTTGGCCATAACCTTCGGATCCCTTGTCCGTTCCACGTGCAGTTCACCATCCTGGAAAGCCCTTTCCGATCCCAACGACCTGGTATGCTTCTCGGGGATTTTCTATGGTTCGTCTGTACCTCGAAGATGTCGGTGGATTTGTGCATGACCCCATACGGTGGTTCGGTGGACCCGTGCTAGTATTTTGGCCAAAACCTTCGGCTCCCGTATCCGTTCCACGTGCGTTCACCAATCTGGAAAGCCATTTCCAATGCCAACGATGTGGTGCGGTTCTCTGGGATTTTATACCTCGGGGATGTCGGTGGATTTGTGCATGACCCCATTCGGTGGTTCGGTGGACCCGTGTTAGTATTTTTGCCATAAGCTTCGGCTCCCGTGTCCGTTCCACCTGCAGTTCACCATTCTGGAAAGCACTTTCCGATACCAACGATGTGGTGTGCTTCTTGGGGATTTTATACGGTTCTCCGGTACCTCGGGGATGTCGGGGAATTCGTGCATGACAACATTCGGTGGTTCGGTGGACCCGTGCGAGTATCTTGGCCATAACCTTTGGCTCCGAGTCCGTTCCACGTGCAGTACACCATTCTGGAAAGCCATTTCCGATGCCAACGACGTGGTGTGCTTCTCGGGGATTTTCTGTGGTTCGTCGGTACCTCGGGGATGTCGGTGGATTTGTGCATGACCCCATTCAGTGGTTCGGTGGACCCGTGCTAGTATTTTGGCCATAAACTTCGGCTCCCATGTCCGTTCCACGTCGCAGATTCACCATTCGGAAAGCCCTTTCCGATCGCGAACGACGTGGTATGCTTCTCGGAATTTTATACCTGGGGTGTCGGTGGATTTGTGTATGACCCTATACGGTGGTTCGGTGGACCCGTGCTAGTATTTTGGCCATAACCTTCACTCCTCCTGCATTTCCACGTTTAGTTCACCATTCTGGAAAGCCCTTTCCGATGCCAACGACGTGGTGTGCTTCTCGGGCATTTTCTGTGGTTTGACTGTACCACGGGGATGTTGGTGGATTTGTGTATGACCCCATTCGGTGGTTCGGTGGACCCGTGCTATTAATTTGGCCATAACCTTCGGCTCCCATGTCCGTTCCACGTGCAGTTCGCCATTCTGGAAAGCCCATTCCGATGCCAACGATGTGGTGGGCTTCTCGGGGATTTTCTACCTCGGGGATATAGGTGGATTTGTGCATGGCCCAATTTGGGGGTTTGGTGGACCCGTGCTAGTATTTTGGCCATAACATTCTGCTCCCGTGTCTGTTCCACGTGCAGTTCACCATTCTGGAAAGCCCTTTCCGATGCCAACAATGTGGTGTGCTTTTCGGGGATTTTCTACCTCGGGGATGTCGGTGGATTTGTGCATGACCCCATTCGGTGGTTCGTTGGACCCGTGCTAGTATTTTGGCCATAACCTTCGCTCCCGTGTCTGTTCCACGTGCAGTTCACCATTCTGGAAATACCTTTCCGATGCCAACGATGTGGTGTGCTTCTCGGGGATTTTCTATGGTTCGTCCGTACCTCGGGGATGTCGGTGGATTTGTGCATTACCCCATTCGGTGGTTCGGTGGACCCGTGCTAGTATTTTGGCCATAACCTTCGGCTCCCGTGTCCGTTCCACATGCAGCTCACCATTCTGGAAAGCCATTTCCGATGCCAACGACATGGTGCACTTTTGGGGATTTTCTACCTCGGGGATGGAGGTGGATATGTGCATGACCCCATTCGGTGGTTCGGTGGACCCGTGCTAGTATTTTGGCCATAACCTTCTGCTCCCGTGTCCGTTCCACGTGCAGTTCACCATTCTGGAAATCCCTTTCCGATGCCAACGATGTGGTGTGCTTCTCGGGGATTTTCTATGGTTCGTCCGTACCTCAGGGATGTCGGTGGATTTGTGCATTACCCCATTCGGTGGTTCGGTGGACCCGTGCTAGTATTTTGGCCATAACCTTCGGCTCCCATGTCCGTTCCACATGCAGCTCACCATTCTGGAAAGCCATTTCCGATGCCAACGACATGGTGCACTTTTGGGGATTTTCTACCTCGGGGATGGAGGTGGATATGTGCATGACCCCATTCGGTGGTTCGGTGGACCCGTGCTAGTATTTTGGCCATAACCTTCGCTCCCGTGTCCGTTCCACGTGCAGTTCACCATTCTGGAAAGCCCTTTCCGATGCCAACGACGTGGTGTGCTTCTCGGGATTTTCTGTGGTTCGTCGGTACCTCGGGGATGTCGGTGGATTTGTGCATGACCCCATTCGGTGATTTGGTGGACCCGTTCTAGTATTTTGGCCATAACCTTCGGCTCCCGTGTCCGTTCCACGTGCAGTTCACCATTCTGGAAAGCCCTTTCCGATGCCAAATAGGTGGTGCGCTTCTCGGGGATTTTTTGTGGTTCGTCGGTACTTCGGGATGTCGGTGGATTTGTGCATGACCCCATTAGGTGGTTCGTGGACCCGTGCTAGTATTTTGGCCATAACCTTCACTCCCGTGTGTTTCACGTTTAGTTCACCATTCGAAATCCTTCCGATGCCAACGATGTGGTGCGCTTCTTGGGGATTTTCTGTGGTTCGTCGGTACCTCGGGGTTGTCGGTGGATTTGTGCATGACCCGTTCGGTGGTTCGGTGGACCCGTGCTAGTATTTTGGCCATAACCTTCGGCTCCCGTGTCCGTTCCACGTGCAGTTCACCATTCTGGAAAGCCATTTCCGATGCCAACGACGTGGTGTGCTTCTCGTGGATTTTCTACCTCGGGATGTCGGTGGATTTGTGCATGACCCCATTCGGTGGTTTGGTGGACCCGTGCTAGTATTTTGGCCATAACCTTCGGCTCCCGTGTCCGTTCCACGTGCAGTTCAGAATTCCGGAAAGCCCATTCTCGATGCCAACGATATGGTTTGCTTCTCGGGGATTTTCTGTGGTTCTTCGGTACCTCGAGGATGTCAGTGGATTTGTGCATGACCCCATTCGCTGGTTCGGTGGAACCGTGCTAGTATTTTGGCCATAACCTTCGGCTCCCGTGTATTCATTTCCCACGTGCGCTTCACCATTCGAAAGACCTTTCCGATGCCAACGATGTGGTGCTCTTCTCGGGATTTTCTACCTCGGGGATGTCGGTTGATTTGTGTATGACCCCTTCTCGGGGATTTTCTGTGGTTCGTCGGTACCTCGGGGATGTCGGTGGATTTGTGCATGACCCCATTCGGTGGTTCGATGGACCCGTGCTAGTATTTTGGCCATAACCTTCGGCTCCGGTATGCGCTCCACGTCTGATTCACACCTGAAAGCCCTTTACGATGCCAACGACGTGGTGTGCTTCTCGGGGATTTTCTACCTTGGGGATGTCGGTGGATTTGTGCATGACCCCATTCGGTGGTTCGGTGGACCCGTGCTAGTATTTTGGCCATAACCTTCGGCTCCCGTGTCCGTTCCACGTGAAGTTCACCATTCTGGAAAGCCCTTTCCGATTCCAATGATGTGGTGTGCTTCTCGGGTATTTTCTGTGGTTCGTCGGTACCTCGGGGATGTCGGTGGATTTGTGCATGACCCCATTCGGTGGTTCGGTGGACCCGTGCTAGTATTTTGGCCATAACCTTCGGCTCCCGTGTCCGTTCCACATGCAGTTCACCATTCTGGAAAGCCCTTTCCGATTCCAATGACGTGGTGCGCTTCTCGGGGATTTTCTATGCTTCATCGGTACATCGGGGATGTCGGTGGATTTGTGCATGACCCTATTCGGTGGTTCGGTGGACCCGTGCTAGTATTTTGGCCATAACCTTCCGCTCCTGTGTCCGTTCCACGTGCAGTTCACCATTCTGGAAAGCCATTTCCGATGCCAACGACGTGGTGTGCTTCTCGGGGATTTCCTACCTCGGGGATGTCGGTGGATTTGTGCATGACCCCATTCGGTGGTTTGGTGGACCCGTGCCAGTATTTTGGCCATAACCTTTGGCTCCCGTCTCCGTTCAACGTGCAGTTCACCATTCTGGAAAGCCCTTTCCGATGCCAACGACGTGGTGTGCTTCTCGGGGATTTTCTGTGGTTTTTCGGTACCTCGGGGATGTCGGTGGATTTGTGCATGACCCCATTCGGTGGTTCGGTGGACCCATGCTAGAATTTTGGCCATCACCTTCGGCTCCCGTGTCCGTTCCACGTGCAGTTCACCATTCTAGAAAGCCCTTTCCGATGCCAACGACGTGGTGCGCTTCTCGGGGATTTTCTACCTCGTGGATGTCGGTGGATTTGTGCATGACCCCATTCGGTGGTTCGGTGGACCTGTGCTAGTTTTTTAGCCATAACCTTCAGCTCCCGTGTCCGTTCAACATGCAGTTCACCATTCTGGAAAGCACTTTCCGATGCCAACGACGTGGTGTGCTTCTCGGGGATTTTCTGTTTTTCGTCGGTACAACGGGGATGTCGGTGGATTTGTGCATGACCCCATTCGGTGGTTCGGTGGACCCGTGCTAGTATTTTGTCCATAACCTTCGGCTCCCGTGTCCGTTCCACGTGTAGTTCACCATTCTGGAAAGCCCTATCCGATGCCAACAACGTGCTGTGCTTCTCGGGGATTTTCTTGTGGTTCGTCGGTACCTCGGGGACGTCGGTGGATTTCTGCATGACCCCATTCAGTGGTTCGGTGGACCCGTGCTAGTATTTTGGCCATAACCTTCGGCTCCCGTGTCCGTTCCACGTGCAGTTCACCATTCTGGAAATCCCTACCCGATGCCAACGACGTGGTTTGCTTCTCGGGGATTTCTGTGGCTCCTCGGTACCTCGGGGATGTCGGTGGATTTGTGCATGACCCCATTCGGTGGTTCGGTGGACCCGTGCTAGTATTTTGGCCATAACCTTCGGCTCCCGTATCCGTTCCACGTGCAGTTCACCATTCTGGAAATCCATTTCCGATGCCGACAACGTGGTGTGCTTCTCGGGGATTTTCTACCTAGGGGATGTCGGTGGATTTGTGCATGACTCCATTCGGTGGTTCGGTGGACCCGTGCTTGTATTTTGGCCATAACCTTCGGCTCCCGTGTCCGTTTCATGTGCAGTTCACCATTCTGGAAAGGCCTTTCCGATGCCAACGACGTGGTGTTCTTCTCGGGGATTTTCTATGGTTCGTCGGTACCTGGGGAATGTCGGTTGATTTGTGCATGACCCCATTCGGTTGTTCGGTGGACCCGTGCTAGTATTTTGGCCATAACCTTCGGCTCCCGTGTCCTTTCCACATGCGATTCACCATTCCGAAAGCCCTTCGATGCCAACGACATGGTGCGCTTCTCGGGATTTTACGTGGTTCGTCGGTTCGCCTCTGGGATGTCGGTGGATTTGTGCATGACCCCATTCGTTGGTTCGGTGGACCTGTGCTAGTATTTTGGCCATAACCTTCGGCTCCCGTGTAAGTTCCACATGCAGTTCACCATTCTGGAAAGTCCTTTCCGATGCCAACTACGTGGTGTGCTTCTCGGGGATTTTCTACTTCAGGGATGTCGGTGGATTTGTGCATGTCCCCATTCGGTGGTTCGGGGGACCCGTGCTAGTATTTTGGCCATAACCTTTGGCTCCCGTGTCTGTTCCACGTTCAGTTCACCATTCTGGAAAGCCCTTTCCGATGCCAACGACGTGGTGAGCTTCTCGGGGATTTTTTGTGGTTCGCGGTACCTCGGGGATGTCGGTGGATTTGTGCATGACAGCATTCGGTGGTTCGGTGGACCCGTGCTAGTATTTTGGCCATAACCTTCGGCTCCCGTGTCCGTTCCACGTTCAGTTCACCAGTCTGGAAAGCCCTTTCCGATACCAATGACGTGGTGCGCTTCTCGTGGATTTATGGTTCGTCGGTACCTCGGGGATGTCGGTGGATTTGTGCATGACACCATTCGGTGGTTCGGTGGACCTGTGCTAGTATTTTGGCCATAACCTTCGGCTCCCGTGTCCGTTCCACGTGAAGTTCCCCATTCTGGAAAGCCCTTTCCGATGCCAATGATGTGGTGTGCTTCTCGTGTATTCTATGTGGTTCGTCGGTACCTCGGGGATGTCAGTGGATTTGTGCATGACCCCATTCGGTGGTTCGGTGGACCCGTGCTAGTATTTTGGCCATAACCTTCGGCTCACGTGTCCGTTCCACATGCAGTTCACCATTCCAGAAAGCCCTTTGCGATGCCAATGACGTGGTACGCTTCTCGGGGATTTTCTGTGGTTCGTCGGTACGTCGGGGATGTCGGTGGATTTGTGCATGACCCCATTCGGTGGTTCGGTGGACCCGTGCTAGTATTTTGGCCATAACCTTCGGCTCCCGTTTAAGTTCCACATGCAGTTCACCATTCTGGAAAGCCCTTTCCGATGCCAACGACGTGGTGTGCTTCTCGGGTATTTTTACCTCAGGGAAGTCGGTGGATTTGTGCATGACCCCATTCGGTGGTTCGGGGGACCAGTGCTAGTATTTTGGCCATAACCTTTGGCTCCCGTGTCTGTTCCACGTTCAGTTCACCATTCTGGAAAGCGCTTTCCGATGCCAACGACGTGGTGCGCTTCTCGGGGATTTCTATGGCTTGTCGGTACCTCGGGGATGTCGGTGGATTTGTGCATGACCCCATTCGGTGGTTCGGTGGACCCGTGCTAGTATTTTGGCCATAACCTTCGGCTCCCGTATCCGTTCCACATGCAGTTCACCATTCTGGAAAGCCATTTCCGATGCCAACAACGTGGTGTGCTTCTCGGGGATTTTCTACCTAGGGGATGTCGGTGGATTTGTGCATGACTCCATTCGGTGGTTCGGTGGACCCGTGCTAGTATTTTGGCCATAACCTTCGGCTCCCGTGTCCGTTTCATGTGCAGTTCACCATTCTGGAAAGACCTTTCCGATGCCAACGACGTGGTTTGCTTCTCGGGGATTTTCTGTGGTTCGTCGGTACCTCAGGGATGTCGGTGGATTTGTGCAATAACCCATTCGGTTGTTCGGTGGACCCGTGCTAGTAATTTGGCCACAACCTTCGGCTCCCTTGTCCGTTCCACGTGCAGTTCACCATTCTGGAAAGCCCTTTCTGATGCCAACAACGTGGTGTGCTTCTCGGGGATTTTCTGTGTTTCATCCGTACCTCGGGAATGTCGGTGGATTTGTGCATGACCCCATTCGGTGGTTCGATGGACCCGTTCTAGTATTTTGGCCATAACCTTCGGCTCCCGTGTATGTTCCACATGTAGAACAGCATTCTGGAAAGCCCTTTCCGATGCCAACGACGTGGTGTGCTTCTCGGGGATTTTATACCTCAGGGATGTTGGTGGATTTGTGCATGACCCCATTCGGTGGTACGGGGGACCCGTGCTAGTATTTTGGCCATAACCTTTGGCTCTCGTGTCTGTTCCACGTTCAGTTCACCATTCTGGAAAGCCCTTTCCGATGCCAACGACGTGGTGCGCTTCTCGGGGATTTTTGTGGTTCGCGGTACCTCGGGGGATGTCGGTGGATTTGTGCATGACCCCATTCGGTGGTTCGGTGGACCCGTGTTAGTATTTTGGCCATAACCTTCGGCTCCCGTCTCCGTTCCACGTGCAATTCACTAGTCTGGAAAGCCCTTTCCGGTACAAACGACGTGGTGCGCTTCTCGTGGATTTTCTGTGGTTCGTCGATACCTCGGGGATGTCGGTGGATTTGTGCATGACCCCATTCGGTTGTTCGGTGGACCCGAGCTAGTATTTTGGCCATAACCTTCGGCTCCCTTGTCCGTTCCACGTGCAGTTCACCATTCTAGAAAGCCCTTTCCGATGCCAACGACGTGGTGTGCTTCTCGGGGATTTTCTGTGGTTCGTCGGTACCTTGGGGATATCGGTGGATTTGTGCATGACCCCATTCGGTGGTTCGGTGGACCCACGCTAGTATTTTGGCCATAACCTTCGGCTCCCGTGTACGTTCCACGTACAGTTCACCATTATGGAAAGCCGTTTCCGATGCCAACAACGTGGTGCGCTTCTCGGGCATTTTCTACCTCGGGGATGTCGGTGGATTTGTGCATGACTCCATTCGGTGGTTCGGTGGACCCGTGCTAGTATTTTGGCCATAACCTTCGGCTCCCGTGTCCGTTTCATGTGCAGTTCACCATTCTGGAAAGACCTTTCCGATGCCAACGACGTGGTGTGTTTCTTGTGGATTTTCTGTGGTTCGTCGGTACCTGGGGGATGTCGGTGGATTTGTGCATGACCCCATTCGGTTGTTAGGTGGACCCGTGCTAGTATTTTAGCCATAACCTTCGGCTCCCGTTCCCATTCCATGTGCAGTTCACCATTCTGGAAACCACTTTCTGATGCCAACGACGTGGTGCGCTTCTCTCGGATTTTATGTGGTTCGTCGGTACCTCGGGGATGTCGGTGGATTTGTGCATGACCCCATTCGGTGGTTCGGAGCATCCGTGCTAGTATTTTGGCCATAACCTTCGGCTCCCGTGTACGTTCCACGTACAGTTCACCATTATGGAAAGCCATTTCCGGTGCCAACGACGTGGTGCACTTCTCGGGCATTTTCTACCTCGGGGATGTCGGTGGATTTGTGCATGACCCCATTTGGTGGTTCGGTGGACCCGTGCTAGTATTTTGGCCATAACCTTCGGCTCCCGTGTCCGTTCCACGTGAAGTTCACCATTCTGGAAAACCCTTTCCGATGCCAATGATGCGGTGTGCTTCTCGGGTATTTTCTGTTGTTCGTCGGTACCTCGGGGATGTCGGTGGATTTGTGCATGACCCCATTCGGTGGTTCGGTGGACCCGTGCTAGTATTTTGGCCATAACCTTCGGCTGGCGTGTCCGTTCCACATGCAGTTCACCATTCCGGAAAGCCCTTTCCGATGCCAATGACGTGGTGCGCTTCTCGGGGATTTTCTGTGGTTCGTCGGTACCTCGGGGATGTCGGTGGATTTGTGCATGACCCCATTCGGTGGTTCGGTGGACCCGTGCTAGTATTTTGGCCATAACCTTCGGCTCCCGTGTAAGTTCCACATGCAGTTCACCATTCTGGAAAGCCCTTTCCGATGCCAACGACGTGGTGTGCTTCTCGGGGATTTTCTACCTCAGGGATGTCGGTGGATTTGTGCATGACCCCATTCGGTGGTTCGGGGGACCCGTGCTAGTATTTTGGCCATAACCTTTGGCTCCCGTGTCTGTTCCACGTTCAGTTCACCATTCTGGAAAGCCCTTTCCGATGCCAACGACGTGCTGTGCTTCTCGGGGTTTTTTTGTGGTTCGTCGGTACCTCGGGGACGTCGGTGGATTTGTGCATGACCCCATTCAGTGGTTCGGTGGACCCGTGCTAGTATTTTGGCCATAACCTTCGGCTCCCGTGTCCGTTCCATGTGCAGTTCACCATTCTGGAAAGCCATTTCCGATGCCAACGACGTGGTGTGCTTCTTGGGGATTTTCTGTGGTTCGTCGGTACCTCGAGGATGTCGGTGGATTTGTGCATGACCCCATTCGGTGGTTCGGTGGACCCATGCTAGTATTTTGGCCATAACCTTCGGCTCCCGTGTCCGTTCCATGTGCAGTTCACCATTCTAGAAAGCCATTTCCGATGCCAACGACGTGGTGTGCTTCTCGGGGTTTTCTACCTCGGGGATGTCAGTGGATTTGTGCATGACCCCATTCGGTGGTTTGGTGGACACGTGCTAGTATTTTGGCCTAAACCTTCGGCTCCCGTGTCCGTTCCACGTTAGCTTCACCATTCCGAAAGCCCATTCTGATGCCAACGGCGTGGTGTGCTTCTCTGGGAATTTATGTGGTTCGTCGGTACCTCGAGGATGTCGGTGGATTTGTGCATGACCCCATTCGGTGGTTCGGTGGACCCGTGCTAGTATTTTGGCCATAACCTTCGTCTCCGTGGTCATTCCACGTGCAGTTCACCATTCTGGAAAGCCCTTTCCGATGCCAACGATGTGGTGCTCTTCTCGGGCATTTTCTACCTTGGGGATGTCGGTGGATTTGTGCATGACCCCATTCGGTGGTTCAGTGGACCCGTGCTAGTATTTTGGCCATAACCTTCGGCTCCCGTGTCCGTTCCCCGTGAAGTTCACCATTCTGGAAAGCCCTTTCCGATGCCAATGATGTAGTGTGCTTCTCGGGTATTTTCTGTGGTTCGTCGGTACCTCGGGGATGTCGGTGGATTTGTGCATGACCCCATTCGGTGGTTCGGTGGACCCGTGCTAGTATTTTTCCCATAACCTTCGGCTCCCGTGTCCGTTCCACGTGCAGTTCACCATTCTGGAAAGCCATTTCCGATGCCAACGACGTGGTGTGCTTCTCGGGGATTTCCTACCTCGAGGATGTCGGTGGATTTGTGCATGACCCCATTCGGTGGTTTGGTGGACCCGTGCTAGTATTTTGGCGATAACTTTCGGCACCCGTGTCCGTTCAACGTGCAGTTCACCATTCTGGAAAGCCCTTTCCGATGCAAACGACGTGGTGTGCTTCTCGGGGATTTTCTGTGGTTTTTCGGTACCTCGGGGATGTCGGTGGATTTGTGCATGACCCCATTCGGTGGTTCGGTGGACCCATGCTAGTATTTTGGCCATCACCTTCGGCTCCCGTGTCCGTTCCACGTGCAGTTAACCATTCTAGAAAGCCCTTTCCGTTGCCAACGATGTGGTTCGCTTCTCGGGGATTTTCTACATCGGGGATGTCGGTGGATTTGTGCATGACCCCATTCGGTGGTTCGGTGGACCCGTGCTAGTATTTTGGCTATAACCTTCGGCTCCCGTGTCTGTTCCACGTGCAGTTCACCATTCTGGAAAGCCCTTTCCGATGCCAACGGTGTGGTGTGCTTCTCGGGGATTTTCTATGGTTTGTCGGTACCTCGGGGATGTCGGTGGATTTGTGCATGACCTCATTCGGTGGTTCGGTGGACCCGTGCTAGTATTTTTGCCTTAACCTTCGGCTCCGTGTTCGCTCCACGTGCAGATTCACCATTCAAAATCCTCTCCGATGCCAACGATGTGGTGTGCTTCTCGGGGATTTTCTGTGGTTCGTCGGTACCTCGGGAATGTCGGTGGATTTGTGCATGACCCCATTCGGTGGTTCGGTGGACCCGTGCTAGTATTTTGGCCATAACCTTCGGCTCAGTATCCGTTCCACGTGCGCTTCACCATTCGAAAGCCATTTCCGATGCCAACAACGTGGTGTGCTTCTCGGGGATTTTCTACATCGGGGATGTCGGTGGATTTGTGCATGACCCCATTCGGTGGTTTGGTGGACCCATGCTACTATTTTGGCCATAACCTTCGGCTCCCGTGTCCGTTCCACGTCGCGCTTCACCATTCGAAAGCCCTTTCCGATGCCAACGACGTGGTGTGCTTCTCGGGATTTTTCGCGTGGTTTTTCGGTACCTCAGGTATGTCGGTGGATTTGTGCATGACCCCATTCGGTGGTTCGGTGGACCCATGCTAGTATTTTGGCCATCACCTTCGGCTCCGTGTCCGTTCGACGTGCGATTCACCATTCGGAAAAAATTTCGATGCCAACGACGTGGTGCGCTTCGGGTATTTTCTACCTCGGGATGTCGGTGGATTTGTGCATGACCCCAATCGGTTGTTCGGTGGACCCGTGCTAGTATTTTGGCCATAACCTTCGTTTCCCGTATGCATTCCACGTCGCGATTCACCATTCGGAAAGCCCTTTCCGATGCCAACGATGTGGTGCACTTCTCGAGGATTTTCTGTGGTTCGGCCGGGTACCTCGGGGATATCGATGGATTTGTGCATGACCCCATTCGGTGGTTCGGTGGACCCGTGCTAGTATTTTGGCCATAACCTTCGGCTCCCGTATCCGTTCCACGTGCATTTCACCATTCTGGAAAGCCATTTCCGATGCCAACAATGTGGTGTGCTTCTCGATGATTTTCTACCTCGTGGATGTCGGTGGATTTGTGCATGACCCCATTCGGTGGTTCGGTGGACCCGTGCTAGTTTTTTAGCCATAACCTTCAGCTCCCGTGTCCGTTCAACATGCAGTTCACCATTCTGGAAAGCCCTTTCCGAAGCCAACGACGTGGTGTGCTTCTCGGGGATTTTCTGTTGTTCGTCGGTACCACGGGGATGTCGGTGGATTTGTGCATGACCCCATTCGGTGGTTCGGGGGACCCGTGCTAGTATTTTGGCCATAACCTTCGGCTCCCGTGTCCGTTCCACGTGTAGTTCACCATTCAGGAAAGCCCTTTCCGATGCCAACAACGTGCTGTGCTTCTCAGGGATTTTCTTGTGGTTTGTCGGTACCTCCGGGACGTCGGTGGATTTGTGCATGACCCCATTCAGTGGTTCGGTGGACCCGTGCTAGTATTTTGGCCATAACCTTCGGATCCCGTGTCCGTTCCACGTGCAGTTCACCATTCTGGAAAGCCCTTTCCGATGCCAACGACGTGGTGCTCTTCTCGGGGATTTTTGTGGCTCGTCGGTACCTCGGGGATGTTGGTGGATTTGTGCATGACCCCATTCGGTGGTTCGGTGGACCCGTGCTAGTATTTTGGAAATAACCTTCGGCTCCCATATCCGTTCCACGTGCAGTTCACCATTCTGGAAATCCATTTCCGATGCCAAAAACGTGGTGTGCTTCTCGGGGATTTTCTACCTAGGGGATGTCGGTGGATTTGTGCATGACTCCATTCGGTGTTTCGGTGGACCCGTGCTTGTATTTTGGCCATAACCTTCGGCTCCCGTGTCCGTTCCACGTGCAGTTCACCATTCTTGAAAGACCTTTCCGATGCCAACGACGTGGTGTACTTCTCGGGGATTTTCTGTGGTTCGTCGGTACCTCGGGGATGTCGGTGGATTTGTGCATGACCCCATTCGGTTGTTCGGTGGACCCGCTAGTAGTATTTTGGCCATAACCTTCGGCTCCGTGTCCGTTCGGCGTGTAGTTCACCATTCTGGAAAGCCCTTTCTGATGCCAACGACGTGGTGCGCTTCTCGGGATTTTCTGTGGTTCATCGGTACCTCGGGGATGTCGGTGGATTTGTGCATGACCCGAATTCGGTGGTTCGGTGGTTCGTGGACTGTGCTAGTATTTTGGCCATAACCTTCGGCTCCCGTAAGTTCCACATGCAGTTCACCATTCTGGAAAGTCCTTTCCGATGCCAATGACGTAGTGTGCTTCTCGGGGATTTTCTACCTCAGGGATGTCGGTGGATTTATGCATGACCCCATTCGGTGGTTTGGGGGACCCGTGCTAGTATTTTGGCCATAACCTTTGGCTCCCGTGTCTGTTCCACGTTCAGTTCACCATTCTGGAAAGCCCTTTCCGATGCCAATGACGTGGTGAGCTTCTCGGGGATTTTTTGTGGATCGTGGTACCTCGGGGATGTCGGTGGATTAGTACATGACCCCATTCGGTCGTTCGGTGGAACCGTGCTAGTATTTTGGCCATAACCTTGGGCTCCCGGGTCCGTTCCACGTACAGTTCACCAGTCTAGAAAGCCCTTTCCGATACCAATGACGTGGTGCGCTTCTCATGGATTTTCTATGGTTCATCGGTACCTCGGGGATGTCGGTGGATTTGTGCATGACACCATTCGGTGGTTTCGTGGACCCGTGCTAGTATTTTGGCCATAACCTTCGGCTCCCGTGTCCGTTCCACGTGAAGTTCCCCATTCTGGAAAGCCCTTTCCGATGCCAATGATGTGGTGTGCTTCTCGTGTATTTTCTGTGGTTCGTCGGTACCTCGGGGTTGTCAGTGGATTTGTGCATGACCCTATTCGGTGGTTCGGTGGACCCGTGCTAGTATTTTGGCCATAACCTTCGGCTCACGTGTCCGTTCCACATGCAGTTCACCATTCCGGAAAGCCCTTTCCGATGCCAATGACGTGGTGTGCTTCTCGGGGATTTTCTGTGGTTCGTCGGTACCTCGGGATGTCGGTGGATTTGTGCATGACCCCATTCGGTGGTTCTGTGGACCCGTGCTAGTATTTTGGCCATAACCTTCGGCTCCCGTTTAAGTTCCACATGCAGTTCACCATTCTGGAAAGCCCTTTCCGATGCCAACGACGTGGTGTGCTTCTCGGGGATTATTACCTCAGGGATGTCGGTGGATTTGTGCATGACCCCATTCGGTGGGACGGGGGACCCGTGCTAGTATTTTGGCCATAACCTTTGGCTCCCGTGTCTGTTCCACGTTCAGTTCACCATTCTGGAAAGCCCTTTCCGATGCCAACGACGTGCTGTGCTTCTCTGGGATTTTCTTGTGGTTCGTCGGTACCTCGGGGACGTCGGTGGATTTGTGCATGACCCCATTCAGTGGTTCGGTGGACCCGTGCTAGTATTTGGGCCATAACCTTCGGATCCCGTGTCCGTTCCACGTGCAGTTCACCATTCTGGAAAGCCCTTTCCGATGCCAACGACGTGGTGCTCTTCTCGGGGATTTTTGTGGCTCGTCGGTACCTCGGGGATGTCGGTGGATTTGTGCATGACCCCATTCGGTGGTTCGGTGGACCCGTGCTAGTATTTTGGGAAATAACCTTCGGCTCCCGTATCCGTTCCACGTGCAGTTCACCATTCTGGAAATCCATTTCTGATGCCAAAAACATGGTGTGCTTCTCGGGGATTTTCTACCTAGGGGATGTCAGTGGATTTGTGCATGACTCCATTCGGTGGTTCGGTGGACCCGTGCTTGTATTTTGGCCATAACCTTCGGCTCCCGTGTCCGTTCCACGTGCAGTTCACCATTCTGGAAAGACCTTTCCGATGCCAACGACGTGGTGTGCTTCTCGGGGATTTTCTGTGGTTCGTCGGTACCTCGGGGATGTCGGTGGATTTGTGCATGACCCCATTCGGTTGTTCGGTGGACCCGTGCTAGTATTTTGGCCATAACCTTCGCTCCCGTGTCCGTTCCACGTGCAGTTCACCATTCTGGAAAGCCCTTTCCGATGCCAACGACGTGGTGCGCTTCTCGGGGATGTTCTGTGGTTCATCGGTACCTCGGGGATGTCGGTGGATTTGTGCATGACCCCATTCGGTGGTTCGGTGGACCTGTGCTAGTATTTTGGCCATAACCTTCGGCTCCCGTGTAAGTTCCACATGCAGTTCACCATTCTGGAAAGTCCTTTCCGATGCCAATGACTTAGTGTGCTTCTCGGGGATTTTCTACCTCAGGGGTGTCGGTGGATTTGTGCATGACCCCATTCGGTGGTTCGGGGGACCCGTGCTAGTATTTTTGCCATAACCTTTGGCTCCCGTGTCTGTTCCACGTTCAGTTCACCATTCTGGAAAGCCCTTTCCAATGCCAACGACGTGGTGAGCTTCTCGGGGATTTTTTGTGGTTCGCGGTACCTCGGGGATGTCGGGGGATTTGTGCATGACCCCATTCGGTGGTTCAGTGGACCCGTGCTAGTATTTTGGCCATAACCTTGGGCTCCCGTGTCCGTTCCACGTACAGTTCACCAGTCTGGAAAGCCCTTTCCGATACCAATGACGTGGTGCGCTTCTCATGGATTTTCTATTGTTCGTCGGTACCTCGGGGATGTTGGTGGATTTGTGCATGACACCATTCGGTGGTTCCGTGGACCCGTGCTAGTATTTTGGCCAGAACCTTCGGCTCCCGTGTCCGTTCCACGTGAAGTTCCCCATTCTGGAAAGCCCTTTCCGATGCCAATGATGTGGTGTGCTTCTCGTGTATTTTTTGTGGTTCGTCGGTACCTCGGGGATGTCAGTGGATTTGTGCATGACCCTATTCGGTGGTTCGGTGGACCCGTGCTAGTATTTTGGCCATAACCTTCGGCTCACGTGTCCGTTCCACATGCAGTTCACCATTCCGGAAAGCCCTTTCCGATGCCAATGACGTGGTGCGCTTCTCGGGGATTTTCTGTGGTTCGTCGGTACCTCGGGGATGTCGGTGGATTTGTGCATGACCCCATTCGGTGGTTCCGTGGACCCGTGGTAGTATTTTGGCCATAACCTTCGGCTCACGTGTCCGTTCCACATGCAGTTCACCATTCCGGAAAGCCCTTTCCGATGCCAATGACGTGGTGCGCTTCTCAGGGATTTTCTGTGGTTCGTCGGTACCTCGGGGATGTCGGTGGATTTGTGCATGACCCCATTCGGTGGTTCCGTGGACCCGTGCTAGTATTTTGGCCATAACCTTCGGCTCCCGTTTAAGTTCCACATGCAGTTCACCATTCTGGAAAGCCCTTTCCGATGCCAACGACGTGGTGCGCTTCTCGGGGATTTTCTGTGGTTCGTCGGTACCTCGGGGATGTCGGTGGATTTGTGCATGACCCCATTCGGTGGTTCCGTGGACCCGTGCTAGTATTTTGGCCATAACCTTCGGCTCCCGTTTAAGTTCCACATGCAGTTCACCATTCTGGAAAGCCCTTTCCGATGCCAACGACGTGGTGTGCTTATCGGGGATTTTTACCTCAGGGATGTCGGTGGATTTGTGCATGACCCCATTCGGTGGCACGGGGGACCCGTGCTAGTATTTTGGCCATAACCTTTGGCTCCCGTGTCTGTTCCACGTTCAGTTCACCATTTTGGAAAGCCCTTTCCGATGCCAACGACGTGGTGTGCTTTTCGGGGATTTCTGTGGCTTGTCGGTACCTCGAGGATGTCGGTGGATTTGTGCATGACCCCATTCGGTGGTTCGGTGGACCCGTGCTAGTATTTTGGCCATAACCTTCGGCTCCCGTATCCGTTCCACGTGCAGTTCACCATTCTGGAAAGCCATTTCCGATGCCAACAACGTGGTGTGCTTCTCGGGGATTTTCTACCTAAGGGATGTCGGTGGATTTGTGCATGACTCCTAGGGGATGTCGGTGGATTTGTGCATGACTCCATTCGTTGGATTTGTGCATGACTCCATAACGTTCGGCTCCCGTGTCCGTTTGATGTGCAGTTCACCATTCTGGAAAGACCTTTCCGATGCCAACGACGTGGTGTGCTTCTCGGGGATTTTCTGTGGTTCGTCGGCACCTTGGGGATGTCGGTGGATTTGTGCATGACCCCATTCGGTTGTTCGGTGGACCCGTGCTAGTATTTTGGCCATAACCTTCGGCTCCCTTGTCCGTTCCACATGCAGTTCACCATTCTGGAAAGCCCTTTCTGATGCCAACGACGTGGTGTGCTTCTCGGGGATTTTCTGAGGTTCGTCGGTACCTCGGGGATGTCGGTGGATTGGTGCATGACCCCATTCGGTGGATCGGTGGACCCGTGCTAATATTTTGGCCATAACCTTCGGCTCCCGTGTATGTTCCACATGCAGTTCACCATTCTGGAAATCCCTTTCCGATGCCAACGATGTGGTGTGCTTCTCGGGGATTTTATACCTCAGGGATGTCGGTGGATTTGTGCATGACCCTATTCGGTGGTACGGGGACCCGTGCTAGTATTTTGGCATAACCTTTGGCTCCGTGTACTGCTCCACGCTCGGACCACCGTGCGGAAAGACATTTCCGATGCCAACGGCGTGGTGCGCTTCTCGGGATTTTGTGGTTCGCGGTACCTCGGGATGTCGGTGGATTTGTGCATGACCCTATTCGGTGGTTCGTGGACCCGTGCTAGTATTTTGGCCATAACCCTTCGCTCTCGTGTCCGTTCCACGTGCAATTCACCGGTCTGGAAAGCCCTTTTCCGATACAAACGACATGGTGCGCTTCGTGGATTTTCTCGTGTTTCGCCGGTACCTCGGGATGTCGGTGGATTTGTGCATGACCTCATTCGGTTGTTCGGTGGACCCGTGCTAGTATTTTGGCCATAACCTTCGGCTCCTTGTCCGTTCCGTCGCGCTTCACCATTCTCGGAAGCCCTTTACGATGCCAACGGTGGTGTGCTTCGGGATTTTCTGTGGTTATCGTACGGTACTGGGGATGTCGGTGGATTTGTGCATGACCCCATTCGGTGGTTCGGTGGACCCATGCTAGTATTTTGGCCATAACCTTCGGCTCCCGTACGCGTTTGTTCTCGTGAAATTTATGGTTTTATCGCATTATTAGAGAACAATATATTTCGTATTTTAGTAATTTTTAGAGAAAATTATGTGTTTAAGGCTTGAATTTGAATAATGGGTTTAAAAGTATTAAAAGTGTAATTTGGGCGATTTTATGTGTTTAATTGACGGAATTATTATTATTTGAAGATTACTACATTTTGCAATGTTTATTTATCTTATAGAGCTTAATTTTGAGTGCATAAAGAGGATTAATGAGGCTCAAGTTCGAATTACAAGAGATAGAGATGGATTTAGCTTGAAGAAATTGGATAAAGTTAGAGAAATCCGACCCTCGGCATTGCCCAACTGAAGCGCCTCAGATCCCGTCCATTTTCAGACGGGCGCCCACTCGATCTTGACGAAGGCCCAGAGTGAATCGCGGCCCATGCAAAGGCCCGTAATCGTATTTTACGTTCGAGAGTTCGACACGAAGCCAAACGCACGTCCGTGTTCCGTCCCAAGTTTCGGACGAAGCGTCCGATATTCGACGGGCGCCCAACCCGGCCATCAGAGCAAATTGACATCGATTCCTATAAATACAAAGAAGAGCCCCAACCCTAATGGGATACTTTATACAGCCGCACTAATACACAAAAAAACGGCGCCTAGAGAGTTCAAATGCATCTTCTTCTCTTCATGAAGATGAGTTCTTCCAATCCAACGATCACCAACATGATTGTTGGCTAAACGCATAAAGCAAGTTGGAACAACCGGAGGATATCACATCAACGTCATCACAACCATGATTCGTTAGTTTATCTTTAGTTATGATTTTGAATACTTTGTTTTATCTATCGTTTGAATCCTGATTTAATTGTTAAGAGTTTTATTAGATAGGAATGCCAATGAAACTTTATGTTGTTTGAATTTTTATGGAAATATAATTCAACAATAGTTTTCTATTTCAATCGATACAATTGATGATGTTTTGAGGAATCATATATTGTTAGTTGGGTATTACAATTTGGGAACGAATTGTTGATCTTGTGATGAATGTTATTTGTTTTTCTTGGAAAAGTGAACAAAACCTAGAAATCGATCTAAAGGAATTTAGTCGGTTTCGCGATTGATCATACCAATAAAACTGTGTTCGAATCATAAACCGTTGTTTGATTGTTGAGTGATTGATTCTAGGTGTTCTACTGCTTCCTTTATAATTCAAGACAAAGTCGCTTGTTTCAACGTTAGTCTTAAGTTAGTTAATTGAAACTTCAATCTTTGTTGTTTTATTTCCTCGCATATTTCCAAGCTAATCGTATCCGACGCCCGTCTGCCTAAGCGGACGCCGCTCACTCTTGAATATTTCCTGCTTTCGCTTATTTTTAGTTGTCGCTTTTAGTTTTTTTCTTTAGTTTTTAGTGTATTTCTTAGGTTTAGTTTATAGTTAGATTAACCTTAGTTTTAGGTAATAATTAGTGACATATTTGATAGAATAACCGCCTTTAATCCGATAAACATTCGACTTCTTAGATTTACCCGGTAACACCCCCTACTACGATCCTTATACTTGGGGTGTTTCGGTTATAAATTTAAAACTAGTTTTTACCGAACAAGTTTTTGGCGCCGCTGCCGGGAGTCGGTAACGGTTGTCGGATTCTACTTAGGACGCTTTTCGTGTCGTCAAAAGGGGTCGTTAGGGCACGCGTAGTATTTTGACCATAACTTTCGCTCGAGTGTCCGCTTGGAACGCAGACCCCAATTCGAAAGCTCGCCCGACGCCGACGACGCGGGTGAACGCCATAGGCCGCTCAGTGCGCTTTCGAGGTCAAAATCCACTGTTTTCCCTCCATTTTGGCCCTAGAAGATTTCAACACGCTTTTTTTTTACCGCCCTAGTGCCTTTTCTGCTTTAAATTTTTCGTAGGTAGGTTTCTTTTCTTGTTTCGCTTCTAGATCCTTTTCTAAATTCAAAATAAGAAAATAATAAATAAATAAATAAATAAAAAAAAAAAAAAAATAATAATAATAATAATAAAAAACCTTTTCGAACGAGCGCTCACCTATACCAACGCCTGCCTCGCCTCATCTTCTCTTCTCTCCGAACGCCGCCTCAATGGCTCAACGAGCGCTCACTTCCTCGAATCCTCTCCGAACTAGCGCCCACTTACACTAAACGCCGCTCACCCCTCGAAATTCCACTTTTCTCTTCTTCTTCTATCTTTCTAAACTTCTAAATCCTCCAATCTTCTCTAAACTCGTTCTCATCAACCCTACGGTTGATTTCTTCCTGTTCTGCTTCTCTGGTTTATGCAAACCAGGAGTAAGAAGGGAAATCTTATCTTTAACCCCGAACCTGAGCGAGACATTGTCAAAAGAAGATTATTTCAAGGTTCTGACAAGATGAGCGAACACGGTTCTAGCGATGACGAACCGGAGAACCAAGGGAATAATAACCAAGATCCCGCTCAATTAAACCAAATTCTGATGCAAATGTTGCAGAACCAACAACAAAGAAGAAGCCTGGATAAACCAAACAGATGCAACAACAACCTCGTATCGTTCAATAAAGAATAAATTTTTCAGCGGTTGCAAATTGCAGTAGCAAAGAAGACCCTATGCGCCATATCTTGATCAAGACTTCTTGGAAGGGCATAGACCAATTCGCCTCCGTGAGATGGGAGGAATGCATTTTGATCTTAAGAATGGAGTTGTGGGGATGGTCCAAAATAGTTCATTCCATGGCACCGCCGCAGAGACCCACATGACTTCTTGTCGACTTTTGTGCAAATATGTGAAGCAGTCACACTACCCTAGCGCCCCTTCGTGTTGTTAAATTGAAACTTTTCCCGCTTGCTTTGAAGGGTGAAGCAAATCGTTGGTTTAAGTCCTTACCCCATCACTCTCTTCATAATCAATGATGTTAAAAGAGCCTTTGCTCAAATTGCTTCACCTGAACATAATGGACCGTAAACGAGATATAGCTACTTTCGAGCAACTAGAAGGAGAGAGTGTGGGAAAGGCCTGGGAGAGGTTGAATTTGTTAATGAGGAAATGCCCTAACCATGGATACACTCGACATGAACGCTTAGAATTATTCTATCGTGGTGTTACTCAACCCAATAGAGATTACTTAGACTCCACACACCATGGATCGCTTTTAGAGGAGGAGATGATGCCGCCGCTGTGGTAGCGTAAACAATAGCTAAGAATAACATGTGGGCTACTCAAAGGAAGACCCATGTTAGTGGAAGCAAAAAGGAGGTCACTGAAAGTAACTCGAGACAAGACTCGCTAGTTGCTCAAATGGAAATAATGAACAAACAACTAGCCAACATGCAAATGAAGCAAAGCAAGAAGGGCCAAGCATGTGAATCACTCGGGCATACAGCCGGGAATGTGATGAATGAGGAAGTTCAAGTTATGGAGAACCGTAATCAACCTTTCGTGAGGCTTCACCAAAATTCGGTCAATCGAAATCAAACTCAAAACCGCAACTTTTCGGGAAATCCGCGAATAGTTATTATACACCGCCTGGTGCATCCAATAACCCAAGACCCCAAGGTAATCGGGCCCAAACGCAAAATCAACAGCCCACCTACGCCTCTCGTAAGAAATTCACGAGCTAGTTGACATGGTGAAAACACTAGCCACCGGTCAAAAGACGATGGAGAGACAGATTGGTCGATGGTCGATCAACAAGCAAGCACTCCTCAAGGAAGACCGCCGAGTTATACAGATAAAACCCTAAGGCGATATCAATGCTTGCACCGCCATCACACCTCAATGGGAGTATGGAGAGGAGGAGTTGAATGCAACACCCTCGTAAGCGGTAAGACGACCGACCCGGAAAGATGTCGGAACGAGTAGCCCCTCCCCCGACGCCATAAGTTCGTGAGGGGGCAATCGGGTTAAATGCCAAAGAAAGCAACAAAGGAGGAAGAGCCGAGTGGTGATGATTCTTCGGGGATAGTGATGAGGATGTTGAGAAGAGAAGTCGTATCTCAACCCCTCGACTAAAAAGAAAACTCGAGAAGTTCGCCGATGGAAGGATAAGGAGGATGAAGCCATTAAAAGTCAACCTATGATTAATCATTCAAAACCCTTCCTATCCGGCAAAGAAAAGAGAGAATATCCTAAACTCGACAAACAAGATGACGGAGTGAGGAAGATGCTTAGAGATACTATGGTGACTATGCCACTTGCCGAGGTATTAACCGAGATGCCTAAGTGTCGTAAGTATCTTAAGGATGCCTGTGGAAGTAAAAAGAAGCTCAAGGAAATGGCAGAGGAAGTGCTAAGAGAAGAGTGTTCAACGGTTTCACAGAGCGCTGCAATCAAGCGAGGTGACTCGACGACCTTCAATCTCCTCAGACGATTGAAGGCCACACGCTCCACAATGTCTTATGCGATTCAGGGCCTCATAATGTAATGCCATTGAACGCCTGGCAAGAGTCTCGGCTGACAAAAGGCTAAAGGAGCGCCCCGCCTCTTCGGCTTAGTGGACCGAACTAGCCGCTTAGCACCGGGTTGTGTTAACAACGCCCTTATTCACGTTAAACATCTAGTTTTTCCAATCGACCGGGTCATACCGATTACCAACTGATAAGGAGATGCCCCGATTCTAGGGCCGGCCTTTCTTAAACACTTCGCTTCCACCATTGACTTCCAAATCGCCAAATCACTCAAAGTAGGGACACTTCCATTACCTCGAGCAAGGAAAAGTTCTCATGGAAGCTTCGAGCCAGGAGTTCTCATTCATTGAAGCAATCATGGGGATGAATTCGCCCGATGAAGAGCTCACGGAGATAGAGCCCTGGATGTTATAATTCACTTAACAGCAGAATCATCAGAGAGTTGTCTCAACAACTTGCGACATCGAGCCTATGAGTGAACGGAAAATCTGGGATATTCCAGTGATGAGCAAAGAATGATTTGAAGGAGCTCAACCAGCAGACTTTAACCTCAGAGAGAGGAAGTTTTAATGGGTAGTTGGGACGAAAATAGAATTCTCGAAAGAAACTACTCATTGGGAGTTGGATGATTGGGAGCAAATTTTGCGTAAGAGCTTGAAGAAGAAGAACTTAAGAAGATGGTTAAGCATAAGAAAGAACAAACGGAAGTCGATGGTGAGGATTCCTCTGATGATGTCATTCAATACCTTTCTCGGGTTACACCTCGTGAAGATGAGGTGTTTTTCACCAACCGGTCCAAGCTCACAAGGAGAAAGGTGGTCCCTTAAAATCTAGTATCGAGCAACCACCGCCGACTTAGAGTTGAAACCACTCAAGCAAAGACCTAAAATACATCTTCCTTAAAGATGGTGATAAGTTGCCCTTGATCATCTCATCTAAACTCGAGCCGGAGCAAGAAGCAAAATTAATCAAAGTGCTTGAGAAACATATCCTCGCTCGATGGCAAGTGGGCGATATCGTAGGAATCACCCCGTGCACGCAGTGCATGCATAAGATCCGAACGGAGGAAGGAGCGAAAGGTCGATAACCTCAAAGCGAGGCTGAATCCGCATACGCAGAGGTTGTCAAAAAGGAGATCATAAAATGGCTCGATATGGGTATTATCTACGCCATCGCCGAGTAGTGAGTGGGTCACCCTACTCAAGTTGTGCCAAAGAAGGGAGGCATTACCGTGGAAAAGAACGAAAAAGGGGAAGAAGTTGCCTTACGCCTTGTGATCTCGCTATAGAGTTTGCATTGATTATCGCAGATTAAATGAAGTCACCGCTAAGATCATTTCCCCGCCTTCATTGACCAACTTCTAGAAAGACCGAGTGGTCATAAGTATTATTGTTTTCTCGATGGATATTCTCGTTATTTCCAGATAGCCATCGACCCTAATGACCAAGAGAAGACAACTTTTACCTCGTCCATCGGGCACTTTTATGCTCCGCGAATGCCTTTCGGTTTGTGTAATGCACCGCCACGCTTTCAACGATGCATGTTGGCCATTTTTGATGGACTTGTGGAGCAAAGGTATGGAGGTCTTCATGGATGACTTTTCACCTATGGCGACAGCTTTGATGAAATCCTAAAGAATCTAGATATGGTACTCCAACGCTGTGTTGAGAAAATCTGGTGCTTAATCGAAAAGTGCCATTTTCTAGTCGGGTTAAGGGGATTGTTTTGGGACACAAGGTGTCCAAAGATGGTATTCGTGGATAAAGCTAAAGTAGAAGCTATTGAGAGAATGTCGCACCAAGACAAAGAAGGAGGTACGAGGATTTCTAGACATGTCGGCTTCTATCGGGCGCTTTTTAAAGATTTTTCGACGATAGCAAAGCCGTTATCCAACCTCAACAAAGAGGAAGTGGAGTTCTTGTTTGATGATGGGTGTAAGAAAGCTTTTAATAGCTTAAAGGATAAGCTAACCAAAGGCCCCCATTTTAATCGCGCCGACCGACTAAACCTTTGAACTATCGTGCGATGCCTCTAACTACGCAGCAAGGGCGCAGCTTGTAGGCGCGAGAATTGATAAAAAGTTCAGCCGATTTATTATATGAGCCAAACTTTGAACCCAACTCAATGCAATTACGCCACTACCGAGAAAGAATTCTTGGCAATGCTTTTGCTATTGACAAATTCGTGGTTATCTTTAGGGTCCAAAGTGATGGTGTGGACAGATCACGCAAAGACTACGCTACCTTACGGGCAAAGCAGACGCTAAACCAAGGTTACTCGATGGATTCGATACTACAGAATTTGACCTTGAAATTAAGGACAAGAAAGGTAGTGATAATGTTGTGGTCGACCACTTATCTCGCCTAGTGAACGAGGGTGACGAAAATCCTAAGGAAATAGGCATTGACTTTCCGACCGAGCAATTAATGAGACTAGAGAATGTGAGGTCCGTGGTATGCCGATTACGCCAATTACTTAGCGATCGGGCATTTAAAGATATGACGATCGTGAAAAGAAGAAAGTTTTTCGCGACTTGAAGTATCTCGTATGGGAGGATCCACATTTGTTTAAAGTCCGCAAAGACGGGTTGCTCGTAAGGTGTGTTCCGAACATGAACAATTGATATCTTAGAGCAATGTCATAGTGGGTCCCGCCTGGTGGACACTACGGAGCACCAAAGATCGCTATGTAAAATCCTTCAAGCTGATTTTACCGGCCTACTCGCTCAAAGACGCCGGCCTTTGCAAAGGCCGTGATAGATGTCAAAGAGTAGGGAGGCTCAAGAATAGGATGGAGATGCCTTTGAGGCCTATCTTGAAATGTGAAGTCTTCGACGTGTGGGGCATCGATTTCATGGGACCTTTCCCATCATCGCGGCGGTAATAAATATATCCTAGTCTCGCTGACTATGTTTCCAAGTGGGTAGAGGCTATAGCCACCCAAACCAATGATCACAAAGTTGTAAAGAAATTCTTGCAAAAGAATATCTTTACTAGATTTGGTCGTCCTGAGCCCTTATCGATGATGAAGGTTCGTGATTGTCGTAATGCACCACCGATAAAATTCTTGAGAGATATGGTGTCAAGCATAGAATTGGTACACCATACCACCCCAAAACCAAAGGGCCAAGTCGAGGTAAGCAAATGTAAGTCTAAAGCGGATTTTGGAGAAAACGGTGAATTCGGAATAGAACCAACTGAGTCTGGTTGGACGACGACTGGGCTTATCGCATCGCGCTCAAGACCCCTATGGGTACGCTACACCCTTTCCAAATGGTTTACGGCAAGGCATGCCATCTACCGGGCCGAGCCGAGCACGAGCTTATCGGGCTATTAAATTTTTGAACTTCGATAGCCAACTCTGTGGCGAAAAAAGATTGCCGCAATCGCATGAGCTCGATGAATTCGCACTCAGGCCTACGAATGCCAAACCGAGCAAGGAAAGAACCAAAGCGCCCATGATGCTAAAATAAAGGATGTAGATTTCAAGGCAGGGAGATGGCCTTACTTTACAACACCGTGATTGCATCCGCTTGTCGGGCAAGCTTAAGTCCGTATGGTCCGACCCTTTGAAATTGTCGGGTTCATCCGGGAGGAGCGATTTCCTTGAAAGGGTACGGCGGTCAACCTTTTAAAGTGAACGGTCATAGATTGAAAAAGTATTTTGGCCAACCTTATGAAGTACCTGAGGTCATATACTTTCAAAAGTTGGTGGACGTGCCTGATGTGCTGATTTGTGATGAGATTCCATCCGATTTCTTTGCTTCGGATGATGACATTATTGCCCTTCATCTTAAAGAGGCTTCTACCACGACTCCTGCACCTTTTCATTCCTACCGTGCCACATGTAGAGAAGTTGAGATGAAGACGAAAGTCGTTGTCGTCTGGAGAGCCAAGTTAAAGAACTTGGTAGGCACTTGACTTGTGGCGGTTGTGGTCAAACCTCGGTCTTTCCTCCGATTCTCGCTGATGAGGTGGCCGCGTTTAAACCAAAGTGGCCCGACCCGGGTTGACTTTGAGGATTGTGTCAAGCTAATGACATTAAAAGAGCGCTCCTAGGAGGCAACCTAGTTATTTGTGTTTTTTTTAGGTTGTTTTATTGCTTTAGAAGTAATACTTTAGTTGATTATGTGTTGATGGTTATTCCTCCTACATTCATTGTAAGTGTTTTGTGTTATGTGTTGCTCATATACCCCGTGTACCCCGAGATTATATGGTATGTCGAGTGTGCGTATACTTTTGAGCAGTGTTCAAGAAGCTTTTATGTCCAAAGGTTGTCTATTCGAGTTGTCGCGTACATTCATGTTCGCCCCGACTCTCCGCCAACTTTCATCCGACAAACACCACTTTGAAACCAAATAAGTTTTCTTTTCTTTTATTCTTTGCACATTCCGAGGACATAATGTGATTTAAGTGTGGGGGGGGTAAATTGGGTATGTTTTTATGCTATATCCTTTGAAATATGAGTGAATGTTAAATTTCCACGAAATTTAAATTTTTGTGAATCTCGAGCATGTGGTTGAAACTAAATGCTTGCTAGTTGTAGTTTTCTAACGATGATAGTATGTGACTTAGTGAGATAATTATAGCATGTCTTTACTTTCATGGAGCTAGTATTCATTTTTCACGTTCACGAGAGCCTTTGATATTGAAGCAAGATTTTTGAACTATATCCTTTCATTGTTTTAGTGATTTATCTTAGTAAGATCAAGATAGTAACACTTTAGTTAGACCGCAATCGTGAATATCATAAAGGTTGAATGTGATAAGTGAGATGTAACTTATGTCTTGAAAAAGAATGAATAAGTAATCAATTATTAATAAATGTGTTTGTCGGAAAGTCGGTTTATGATTTGAGTGAGGTAGGGTATACCACGATGTCCTATACCACTATGATGACCAAAAGCTCACGACATAGCTAAGAGAAGCTACCTTATGATTTGAGTAAGGTAGGTGTTATCACTAAAACATCCTATTCTACTATGATGGGTAATAGCTCATTCTCGATATGCGCCAAATTTGAAAATTTTGGAAATAATGAGTAAAAATAAAGTGAAGTCTTTGTTATCATGGATCTTATACCCAAAGAGAACCGCATGATATGTCAGTAGGATTATCCTACCGAAAAGCGTGGGAAGGCTTTGAGTGGAGCTATTACGCCATATCTAGGATAGTCATTGGATTTTTGAGAGGATATTTCTTTGAAAGGCTTGTTAAATATGAAAAGGGCTTGTCACACATACACCGAATCTATCTCTCGTGATGGTATTGTTTGCTATAGTTGTTGTATCTTTGTTACGTGAGTTGAGATCTATGTGGATTGCATGAAAGTTGAGCTATAGTTTTGATTGTTTTGTCCGGGACGAACAAAAGTTTAAGTGTGGGGGAGTTGTTCTCGGTGAAATTTATGGTTTTTATCGCATTATTAGAGAACAATATATTTCGTATTTTAGTAATTTTTAGAGAAAATTATGTGTTTAAGGCTTGAATTTGAATAATGGGTTTAAAAGTATTAAAAGTGTAATTTGGGCGATTTTATGTGTTTAATTGACGGAATTATTATTATTTGAAGATTACTACATTTTGCAATGTTTATTTATCTTATAGAGCTTAATTTCGAGTGTATAAAGAGGATTAATGAGGCTCAAGTTCGAATTACAAGAGATAGAGATGGATTTAGCTTGAAGAAATTGGATAAAGTTAGAGAAATCCGACCCTCAAAATACCCAAACGAAGGCCTCAGATCCCGTCCATTTCGACGGGCGCCCATCGATCTTGACGAAGGCCCAGAGTGAATCAAGCGCCCATGCAAATGGCCCGTAATCGTATTTTTACGCTCGTGAGAGTTCGACGCAGCCAAACGCACGTCCGTGTTCCGCCCTAAGTTTCGACGAGCGCCCGATATTCGACGGGCGCCCAACCCGCCATCAGAGCAAATTACATCGATTCCTATAAATACAAAGAAGAGCCCCAACCCTAATGGGATACTTTATACACCGCACTAATACACAAAAAAACGGCGCCTCTGAGAGTTCAAATGCATCTTCTTCTTCATGAAGATGAGTTCTTCCAATCCAACGATCACCAACATGATTGTTGGCTAAACGCATAGCAAGCAGTTGGAACAACCGGAGGATATCACATCAACGCTATCACAACCATGATTCGTTAGTTTATCTTTAGTTATGATTTTGAATACTTTGTTTTATCTATCGTTTGAATCCTGATTTAATTGTTAAGAGTTTTATTAGATAGGAATGTCAATGAAACTTTATGTTGTTTGAATTTTTATGGAAATATAATTTAACAATAGTTTTCTATTTCAATCGATACAATTGATGATGTTTTGAGGAATCATATATTGTTAGTTGGGTATTACAATTTGGGAACGAATTGTTGATCTTGTGATGAATGTTATTTGTTTTTCTTGGAAAAGTGAACAAACCCTAGAAATCGATCTAAAGGAATTTAGTCGGTTTCGCGATTGATCATACCAATAAAACTCGTGTTCGAATCATAAATCGTTGTTTGATTGTTGAGTGATTGATTCTAGTGTGTTCTATCGCTTCCTTTTATAATTCAAGACAAAGTCGCTTGTTTCAACGTTAGTCTTAAGTTAGTTAATTGAAACTTCAATCTTTGTTGTTTTATTTCCTCGTGATATTTCCAAGCTAAATCGTATCCGACGCCCGCCTGCCTAAGCGGACGCCGCTTACTCTTGAATATTTCCTGCTTTCTCGCTTATTTTTAGTTGTCGCTTTTAGTTTTTTTCTTTAGTTTTTAGTGTATTTCTTAGGTTTAGTTTATAGTTAGATTAACCTTAGTTTTAGGTAATAATTAGTGACATATTTGATAGAATAACCGCCTTTAATCCGATAAACATTCGACTTCTTAGATTTACACCGGTAACACCCCTACTACGATCCTTATACTTGGGGTGTTTCGGTTTATAAATTTAAAATTTCTAGGGGATGTCGGTGGATTTGTGCATGACCCCATTCGGTGGTTCGGTGGACCCGTGCTAGTATTTTGGCCATAACCTTCGGCTCGGTCCGTCCATCCGCTCACCATGCGAAAGCCCTTAACCATTCCGGAAAGCCCTTTCCGATGCCAATGACGTGGTGTGCTTCTAACGGGATTTTCGCATGTTATGGAAAGCCATTTCGCCAACGGTGGTACCTCGGGATGTCGGTGGATTTGTGCATGACCCCATTCGGTGGTTCGTGGACCCGTGCTAGTATTTTGGCCATAACCTTCGGCCGTTCCACGTGTGTTCACCATTCTCGTTCCATGCCAATGATGCGGTGTGATTCTCGGGTATTTTCTATGGTTCATCGGTACCTCGGGATGTCGGTGGAAACCCCATTCGCCCTTTCCGATGCCACATGCGCTTACGTTCCGATGCCAATGTGGTGTGCTTCTCGGGATTTTCTACCTACCTCGGGATGTCGGTGGATTTGTGCATGACCCCATTCGGTGGTTCGGGGACCCGTGCTAGTATTTTGGCCATAACCTTCGGCCATAACCACCATTGGCCCTCCGCCAATGACGTGGTGTGCTTCTCGGGATTTTCGCCTCGGGGATGTCGGTGGATTTGTGCACCCCATTCGTGGTTCGGGGAATGCTAGTATTTTGCCCTTTGGCTCCGATGCCACCATTCGAAAGCCCTTTCCGATGCCAACGACGTGCTGTGCTTCTCGGGGATTTTTTGTGTTAGGAACATTTTATTATGTTTTGATGATGGCCATACTAGCTGTTATAGCAAGCCTGAAATAAGTTAGAACTCTCTGTATAAGTCTTTACTTAGAGTCTGACATGTTGTATAAGTTGAGTCAGACAAGTATTGTACTAGTTGGTAGGACGGCAAAGCAAAAACAGATATTCGGCAAAGTGAAGCCAGCAAAGCACCAGCAGAGAAGTAATGAAGACATTATGGTCTGACTTATAACCAAGGAAGTCTGTGATGACCTTGGATAAGTCTAAGTTATGTTTTTAAGTGATGACACTCAATGTTCAAATATGGTGTACACTGGTCTCACCCAAATCAAGGATCAGTGAAGTACAAAGACTCTCCTAATACTAGAACAAAGAAGGAAACAATGAATCGGCTCAGTAGACTAACCTTCGGCAAAGTGAAAACAAAACAGCGAAGAAAGAACTAACGGCTAAGTCAGAAGGCTCACTCGACCGTTCTAAAAACGGCGAAGTAACACTTACCAGATCAGATTTGATATATGTTGAAGATACAGAAGATCATGCATTAAATGCACAATCAATAGAGGATCAATCAAGGACTGGTTTTCTGCTATACGTTTGAAGAAAGAATCCGATCACTAAAATCAAGGAGAATACAATTAAGGGGGAATCATGAATAAAATCAAGGATTATTCCCTCATTAATATAGCCAACGGACGGAATTTCAAAACCAAAGTTACTCAAGGCTATAAATAGAAGGCATTGATGGAAAAACAAACAACGATTGAAAAAAAAAAACAAGCGAAAAACTCACAATTTGAAAAGCCCTCTCTAAACTTACAAGGATACATCTAGTGATCAACTCAAATATCGAACTACTACAAAGTCATACTCAATCGAGATTGATCAAGCAAGTGTGTGAATCACATTCACATCAAACTGAAGCAACTGAATCAGAGGCAATCTGAGAAGGAGTTGAATCTGTGATAGCTGTTGAAGGATCTTGATCTTAAGGAGCAGCAAAGGGAAGACTGAATCACTAAAGCTGTTGCAGTCAAGGAGTGATAGTCTTGTAGATTGTGAAGCTTGGGAAGCCAAGGACAATCATACTATTGTATCAGTGAAAACAATAGTGAATTCCTCCAATCATCATAGGAGAAGAGTGGATTAAGCGATTACACCACCCTGAACCACTATAAGCCTTGTGTCAATTTAATTTCTACAATTTACTTTACAGCATTCATTTAATTTGCATACATCAAAATTTACATCTGTGACTGTCTAAACAGATTTGAAAACAATATAGTAAGAAGGGACTTATCCGCTACCCAAAAGCTTTTAAACAAAAGAAAAGTTTTTGAAACTCCACTATAGTCATTCACCCCCCCCCTCTGACTATAGTTTCACCCTTCTCTGGGACCAACAATTGGTATCGGAGCAGTGTTCCTAGTATCGAAACACATTCGGATCTAATTTACGTAACAAGGAGATCACATATTTTCAAAGTAGTTTTCAAATCGAGTTTTTACATACACTTACATTTATATCTTCAATTGCACTTGATGGATTCCTCAACCTTCTTGTCAAAAGTACCTATGTTTAATGTTAACAATTTTGATGAATATAAAATAAGAATGCTATCTCATCTTGCAGCAACTCATGAAGAGATCTTTGGATGTAATCAATGATGGACCAATCAAAATCACTACGGTGGTAAGCACAGGAGCAGATCAAGGAAAGGAAATTGACAAAACTAAAAAGGATTGGACCAAAGATGACAGGAGAAGAGAAAATCTGGACTTTGTTGCAAAAGACATGATCTTGAAGACCCTAGACGCAAAACATGTTCATGAGAATCAAAGATTGCAAAAGCAACAAAGGAGATGTGGGACAAGCTATCATTGATAAAGGAAGGATCTCAAGCGATTAAAGAAAACAAATTGTCTCATTGCAAAACAAATTTGAGAACTTTAAAATGAAGGTCAGTGAATCCATTGATCAAATGGACAACGATTTCTCAAGCATCATCGTTGAATTACAACACTTGGACACATATATCCCCGTAAAAAGAAGTATGCTTGAAGATCTTGAGAGGACTACTTGAAAGATGGAAGATCATAACATCGATGTCGGAGGAACAACAAATCTTGCAAGCACCGACACTCGACAATCGATGTCCCAATTAAAAGCTCATGAATTCGAATTGAACGGCGAAGATGGTGCTCCGGCAGACACACAAAAATAATCGCATTAGTCGCATCCCAAAGAAAGTAACTTTGCCGTATGCATCGAAGCAAAGAGACACATGAACTAAAAGAACAGGTAGCTTTATTAGTTAAACGCTTTGACATTTTTAAAAAGAAACCATTCAAAGGAAATTCTTTGTCAAACAAAAAGTCAAGCTCAAACAGAGACCTGAAGAAGAATTATGAAGAATACAGATGCTTCAACTGCAACAAGAAAGGTCACTTCAAGGCTGATTGTCCTGAAGAGAATGACAAAGATGATGAAAAGAAGAAATATAGAGCATCTGAAAAGAAAAAGAGCAAGAAGGCACTTAAAGCAGAATCCAGCAGTGAAAAGCATGAAGAATCATCTGATAATGACTCAGACGATAGTGATGAAGAAGACAGCTCAGAAAATGAAAAGGCATGCCTATGCCTCAAGACCAAAGAATTGGATGAAGATAAAAGTGATAGCTCAGACACTGAGGGAACAAGCCTATGTTTAATGGCTAAAGAATCAGATGAAACTGAGGTAACATCTAGTTCCTGTTCTACATCTAATGCATCCACATCTAACACTGCACAATCCTCTAGTCTCCCATTAGATACAACAGACCTAGTCCAAAATCTCATGACTAAATTTGATGAAATTGAAAAGAATCTTGAAATTCTGGAAAAGGGCAAGGATCTAAGAAAAGAGAATAAGAGGTTAAAGAAAGAACTGGATAAAGCAAAAGCTGAATTAACTAGTAAGGAGACCTACTTAAATGATCAACAAAAAGCAGATGATCATACATCTGTTACTAACAGATCAGTTAAGAAAATCTCCTCACCAGTGAAGGTATCCACTGCACCACTAAAAGCACCAGCTTACAAACCCTCAAAAAGGTTTGGATCCAGATCTGGTCTTGGCTACAACAGTCAGGATGAAAGTAGGAATAATGGTCAACACCATTCTAAATTCAGAACCACTAGTGGACCAAAATTTAGAAAGGGACAGACCATGATTCCAACAGATCATCCTGTTCCGGTGAAGTCAAAACCCAGTGTAGTGAAACAACAAATCAAATCCTCATTCCAGTCAATCAAGAACAACAGCCATCTGAAAGGTAAAGGCAGACTTTACCCCTCAGAGGATGATTGGAATGTGGCACCTCCAAAATACAAGAGGAAACCATTTCACAAAATGCATCACATGTTTAAGAAAAACCAATCTGTTCCTAGACACATGAAGCAAGAAAGGTTTCCTACTGCATATTGGAAAGTGAAGAAGGATGTAAATGCACCAAAAGGTGGAGAAAAGTAACAGAATACCTTCAGTAAAAATACTAGGAGCTATTCTGCCATGCCTTACACATATGAAGTTGATGACTTCAATTATCCAAAAAGAAGACCTTTTGGATACACCCTTAGTATGGGAGGCATGATTGCTAACAGGTATGGACCCAAACAGTGTTGGGTACCTAAACCTAATTAATCTATTTTGTAGGATGTCCGGTACATAGGCAAAGGATGTTCCGACACACATGACAGAAACAAGAAATGGCTCACTGATTTCAAAGCTTTTGATGGACCCAAAGTCATATTTGGAGGTAAAGAAAACCCTGGCAAGATTAAGGGAAGGCACAATACTCAAGAACAATCTAAAGATTCAAAATGTGGCATATGTCAAGGGACTTAACTTCAATCATGAGCATCACCAATTCAGTGACAAAGGCTACAATGTGCACTTCAACAAAGAAGGATGCAAAGTGATTCACAAATCAAACCAACACAAAGAGTTCTTGCGGGTAGAAGACAAGACAACATGTATGTGGTGGATCGAAAATGACCAAAGGCGTAAACATGTCTACTTGTCAAAAATAAACAATCAACAAGTTTGGATTTGGCAAAGAAGATTAAATCACCTAAATTTCAAGACCATCAACAAACTATCAAGGAGCAAGTTAGTTGAAGGCCTGCCAGAGATCACATTCAAGAAAGAAAGTCTATGTGATGCTTGTCAGAAAGGAAAACAAATAAAAAGTTCATTCAAGTCAAAGCCTCATCAATCTACAACAAGAGTTCTACATCTATTACACATGGACCTGTTTGGACCAGTCACACCAGTAAGTGTGAGTGTTAAGAAATATACTCTTGTAGTGGTGGATGACTTCTCAAAGTTCATCTGGACCATTTTCATGAACAAGAAGAAAGAAACACTCAAGAAGTCGCCAGATTTGGCTTTGAGAAGACTCTGAGAATGAAAAAGAGCTAAAGATTATCAAGATCGATCGAGATAGAGGCACCGAATTTCTAAATGAAATTATCGTAACCTATTGTGAAGAAAATGAAGTGTTACATCAACTATCTCAGCAGCAGGGAACTCCACAACAAAATGGTGTAGCGAAAGAAGAAACAGAACCATCAAGGAAGCAGTCAGGACAATGATAGCAGAAGCATGCTTACCAAAGAGATTCTGGGCTGAAGCAGCTAACACAGCATGCCATACACAAAACAGATCAATCATCAACAAACATCATGGAAAGACTCCATATGAAATATGGAATGGTAGAAAACCCAATATCTCATATTTTCATATGTTTGGATCAAAATGTTTTGTCTTAAACAGAATCACCGCATACCTTTGATGAGAAGGGTGATGAAGCAATCTTCATGGGATACTCGAGACACCAAAGAAAGCATTTAGAGTACTCAATAAAAGAACCTTGGTGATTGAAGAATCAATACATGTAGTTTTTTATGAACCAAATACAAATGGTGAAGATCTTCAAGATCAAGAAGAGAAAGCAGCACAAAGGGAAATCTATACAAATGCAACCATACCAGCTACTGTTAAGGGTGAATTTATACGATTTATAATGCTATATTTTATGATATTATCCCCCGTATTTGTATAAATTGCATAAGAAACGAGTGTTTAATGGAATTATTGAGTAGATGAGTTTTTTAAATGAGTTAATCGCAAAACAGGTTAATTTATGTGTTTTAATTGTGTTTTTTTGATTATTTGGACGATATTACATTTTGCGATGTTTTTATGTGTTGTAGATACATGTTCGAGGCTCAAAAGATGACCAAAAGTTGATTAAGTTCGAGCTAATTGATAAAAAAGATAATGATGATTTGATTTGATAAAAAGAGATAGAGATGAAGAAATCAAGATGAAGTCGACCAATCAAGCGCCGAAAGATCTTGAATCAAGCGCCCGAGTGGGACGGGCGTTTGAAATTCGAACGCAGCGTCCCAGGAGGAGCTTTTACATTCGTGGATGATCAGATTTTTCCGACGAGGCGTCCAATTTGAAGAAGGACGGGCGTCGATCCACTTCGGCCCGACTCGAAGAAGTTTACATAAGGCGGACGGGCGTTCACCCTTTCCAGACTGGCGTCCGAACGCCGACTTAGCAGAACCGACCTGAAATTCTATATATCCACACAAAGGATCATATATTCGAACCCTAAACCCTAGGGATGGCCAAGCTGCGTTTTTCCTTAGTTTACAAACAGTTTTTACTTAAATACTTTTATGTACTCTTATTCTAAACAATTCGAATCTCGAAGAGGATGCTAAGAGGCTAGACCTCCATTGAACGAGCGTTGTGAAGCCATCCAATCAACGATTCAGTTTTGTCCTTGATTATCTTGTGAGTATTTTAATTCAAGTTGTTTCTTTGTCATGTTTTTCATGTTGTTATGCAATTTATATCGAAAGATCGTTGCATGTTGATTGCTTGTCTTGATGAAAATCATGTTACACTTTAGATCACCATGATAAAGAATAGATCTCAAATCTAATTAACGAGAGTTATTAGGTTAGATTTATAGGTTAGAAATTGAGAGATTTCACACCTTGATTTGAAAGCATTAATCTTTAGATCGAAAGATGAAAGATTGATAGGAGAACTTGTCTAAGAAATTAGGAATTCATACCGTGGCTAGGTGAATCACAACTTGGTTAGAAAACGCGAGATAGTCTAGATCGAAATTGATAGTTGTAGGATAGGTAGATCAATTGCTTGTTCACCATTCTGGAAAGCCCTTTTCGATGCCAATGATGTGGTGTGCTTCTCGGGTATTTTCTGTGGTTCGTCGGTACCTCGGGGATGTCGGGGGATTTGTGCATGACCCCATTCGGTGGTTCGGTGGACCCGTGCTAGTATTTTGGCCATAACCTTCGGCTCCCGTGTCCGTTCCACATGCAGTTCACCATTCTGGAAAGCCCTTTCCGATTCCAATGACGTGGTGCGCTTCTCGGGGATTTTCTATGCTTCATCGGTACCTCGGGGATGTCAGTGGATTTGTGCATGACCTTATTCGGTGGTTCGGTGGACCCGTGCTAGTATTTTGGGCATAACTTTCGCTCCGTGTCCGTTCCACGTGCGATTCACCATTCGGAAAGCCATTTCCGATGCCAACGACGTGGTGCGCTTCTCGGGATTTTCTACCTCGGGATGTCGGTGGATTTGTGCATGACCCCATTCGGTGGTTCGTGGACCCGTGCTAGTATTTTGGCCATAACCTTCACTCCGTGTCTGCGTTCCACGTTTAGTTCACCATTCGAAAGCCCTTTCCGATGCCAACGACGTGTGTGCGCTTCTCGGGATTTTCTGTTGTTCGCCGGTACCTCGGGAAGTCGGTGTATTTGTGCATGACCACATTCGTGGTTCGGTGGACCCGTGCTAGTATTTTGGCCATAACCTTCGGCTCCGTGTACTGCTCCACATTTAGTTCACCATTCGAAAGCCCTTTCCGATGCCAACGACGTGGTGTGCTTCTCGGGATTTTCTGGTTCGACCGCACTCGGGATGTTGGTGGATTTGTGCATGACCCCATTCGTGGTTCGGTGGACCCGTGCTATTAATTTGGCCATAACCTTCGGCTCCCGAGTCCGTTCCACGTGCGATTCGCCATTCCGAAAGCCCATTCCGATGCCAACGATGTGGTGCGCTTCTCGGGGATTTTCTACCTCGGGGATGTAGGTCGATTTGTGCATGGCCCTATTTGGTGGTTTGGTGGACCCGTGCTAGTATTTTGGCCATAACATTCTGCTCCCGTGTCATTCCCCACGTGCGATTCACCATTCCGAAAGCCCTTTCCGATGCCAACAATGTGGTGTGCCTACCTCGGGATGTCGGTGGATTTGTGCATGACCCTATTCGGTGGTTCGGTGGACCTGTGCTAGTATTTTGGCTATAACCTTCGGCTTCCGTGGTCATTTCCACGTGCGATTCACCATTCGAAAGCCCTTTCCGATGCCAACGATGTGGTGTGCTTCTCGGGATTTTCTATGGTTCGGCCGTACCTCTCGGGATGTCGGTGGATTTGTGCATTACCCCATTCGGTGGTTCGTGGACCTGCAAGTATTTTGGCCATAACCTTCGGCTCCGTGTCCGCTCCACATGCGACTCACCATTCGGAAAGCCATTTCCGATGCCAACGACATGGTGCATTTTGGGGATTTTCTACCTCGGGATGGAGGTGGATATGTGCATGACCCCATTCAATGGTTCGGTGGACCCGTTCTAGTATTTTGGCCATAACCTTCTGCTCCCGTGTCCGTTCCACGTGCAGTTCACCATTCTGGAAAGCCCTTTCCGATGCCAACGACGTGGTGTGCTTCTCGAGGATTTTCTGTGGTTCGACTGTACCTCGGGGATGTTGGTGGATTTGTGCATGACCCCATTCGGTGGTTCGGTGGACCCGTGCTATTAATTTGGCCATAACCTTCGGCTCCCGTGTCCGTTCCACGTGCAGTTCGCTATTCTGGAAAGCCCATTCCGATGCCAACGATGTGGTGTGCTTCTCGGGGATTTTCTACCTCGGGGATGTAGGTGGATTTGTGCATGGCCCCATTTGGTGGTTTGGTGGACCCGTGCTAGTATTTTGGCCATAACATTCTGCTCCCGTGTCTGTTCCACGTGCAGTTCACCATTCTGGAAAGCCCTTTCCGATGCCAACAATGTGGTGTGCTTTTCGGGGATTTTCTACCTCAAGGATGTCGGCGGATTTGTGCATGACCCCATTCGGTGGTTCGGTGGACCCATGCTAGTATTTTTGCCATAACCTTCGGCTCCCGTGTCCGTTCCACGTGCAGTTCACCATTTTGGAAAGCCCTCTCCGATGCCAACGATGTGGTGTGCTTCTCGGGGATTTTCTGTGGTTCGTCCGTACCTCGGGATGTCGGTGGATTTGTGCATGACCCCATTCGGTGGTTCGGTGGACCCGTGCTAGTATTTTGGCCATAACCTTCGGCTCCCATGTCCGTTCCACATGCAGTTCACCATTCTGGAAAGCCCTTTCCGATTCCAATGACGTGGTGCGCTTCTCGGGGATTTTCTATGCTTCATCGGTACCTCGGGGATGTCAGTGGATTTGTGCATGACCTTATTCGGTGGTTCGGTGGACCCGTGCTAGTATTTTGGGCATAACTTTCGGCTCCCGTGTCCGTTCCACGTGCAGTTCACCATTCTGGAAAGCCATTTCCGATGCCAACGACGTGGTGTGCTTCTCGGGGATTTTCTACCTCGGGGATGTCGGTGGATTTGTGCATGACCCCATTCGGTGGTTTGGTGGACCCGTGCTAGTATTTTGGCCATAACCTTCGGCTCCCGTGTCCGTTCAACGTGCAGTTCACCATTCTGGAAAGCCCTTTCCGATGCCAACGACGTGGTGTGCTTCTCGGGGATTTTCTGTGGTTTTTCGGTACCTCGGGGATGTCGGTGGATTTGTGCATGACCCCATTCGGTGGTTCGGTGGACCCATGCTAGTATTTTGGCCATCACCTTCGGCTCCGTGTCCGTTCCACGTGCAGTTCACCATTCTAGAAAGTCCTTTCCGATGCCAACGACGTGGTGCGCTTCTCGGGGATTTTCTACCTCGGGATGTCGGTGGATTTGTGCATGACCCCATTCGGTGGTTCGGTGGACCCGTGCTAGTATTTTGGCCATAACCTTCAGCTCCCATGTCTGTTCCACGTTTAGTTCACCATTCTGGAAAGCCCTTTCCGATGCCAATGACGTGGTGTGCTTCTCGGGGATTTTCTGTTGTTCGTCGGTACCTCGGGGAAGTCGGTGTATTTGTGCATGACCACATTCGGTGGTTCGGTGGACCCGTGCTAGTATTTTGGCCATAACCTTCAGCTCCCGTGTCTGTTCCACATTTAGTTCACCATTCTGGAAAGCCCTTTCCGATGCCAACGACGTGGTGTGCTTCTCGGGGATTTTCTGTGGTTCGACTGTACCTCGGGGATGTTGGTGGATTTGTGCATGACCCCATTCGGTGGTTCGGTGGACCCGTGCTATTAATTTGGCCATAACCTTCGGCTCCCGAGTCCGTTCCACGTGCAGTTCACCATTCTGGAAAGCCCATTCCGATGCCAACGATGTGGTGCGCTTCTCGGGGATTTTCTACCTCGGGGATGTAGGTCGATTTGTGCATGGCCCTATTTGGTGGTTTGGTGGACCCGTGCTAGTATTTTGGCCATAACATTCTGCTCCCGTGTCTGTTCCACGTGCTGTTCACCATTCTGGAAAGCCCTTTCCGATGCCAACAATGTGGTGTGCCTACCTCGGGGATGTCGGTGGATTTGTGCATGACCCTATTCGGTGGTTCGGTGGACCTGTGCTAGTATTTTGGCTATAACCTTCGGCTTCCGTGTCTGTTCCACGTGCAGTTCACCATTCTGGAAAGCCCTTTCCGATGCCAACGATGTGGTGTGCTTCTCGGGGATTTTCTATGGTTCGGCCGTACCTCGGGGATGTCGGTGGATTTGTGCATTACCCCATTCGGTGGTTCGGTGGACCCGTGCAAGTATTTTGGCCATAACCTTCGGCTCCCGTGTCCGTTCCACATGCAGCTCACCATTCTGGAAAGCCATTTCCGATGCCAACGACATGGTGCACTTTTTGGGGATTTTCTACCTCGGGGATGGAGGTGGATATGTGCATGACCCCATTCAATGGTTCGGTGGACCCGTGCTAGTATTTTGGCCATAACCTTCTGCTCCCGTGTCCGTTCCACGTGCAGTTCACCATTCTGGAAAGCCCTTTCCGATGCCAACGACGTGGTGTGCTTCTCGGGGATTTTCTGTGGTTCGACTATACCTCGGGGATGTTGGTGGATTTGTGCATGACCCCATTCGGTGGTTCGGTGGACCCGTGCTATTAATTTGGCCATAACCTTCGGCTCCCGTGTCCGTTCCACGTGCAGTTCGCTATTCTGGAAAGCCCATTCCGATGCCAACGATGTGGTGTGCTTCTCGGGGATTTTCTACCTCGGGGATGTAGGTGGATTTGTGCATGGCCCCATTTGGTGGTTTGGTGGACCCGTGCTAGTATTTTGGCCATAACATTACGCTCCCGTGTACATTCTCCACGCGCGATTCACCATTCTGGAAAGCCCTTTCCGATGCCAACAATGTGGTGTGCTTTTCGGGGATTTTCTACCTCGAGGATGTCGGCGGATTTGTGCATGACCCCATTCGGTGGTTCGGTGGACCCATGCTAGTATTTTTGCCATAACCTTCGGCTCCCGTGTCCGTTCCACGTGCAGTTCACCATTTTCGAAAGCCCTCTCCGATGCCAACGATGTGGTGTGCTTCTCAGGGATTTTCTGTGGTTCGTCCGTACCTCGGGATGTCGGTGGATTTGTGCATGACCCCATTCGGTGGTTCGGTGGACCCATGCTAGTATTTTGGCCATAACCTTCGGCTCCCGTATCCGTTCCACGTGCAGTTCACCATTCTGGAAAGCCATTTCCGATGTCAACTACGTGGTGTGCTTCTCGGGGATTTTCTACATCGGGGATGTCGGTGGATTTGTGCATGACCCCATTCGGTGGTTTGGTGGACCCATGCTAATATTTTGGCAATAACCTTCAGCTCCCGTGTCCGTTCCACGTGCAGTTCACCATTCTGGAAAGCCCTTTCCGATGCCAACGACGTGGTGTGCTTCTCGGGGATTTTCTGTGGTTTTTCGGTACTTCGGGTATGTCGGTGGATTTGTGCATGACCCCATTCGGTGGTTCGGTGGACCCATGCTAGTATTTTGGCCATCACCTTCGGCTCCCGTGTCCGTTCCACATGCAGTTCACCATTCTGGAAAGCCCTTTCCGGTGCTAACGACATGGTGCGCTTCTCGGGGATTTTCTACCTCAGGGATGTCGGTGGATTTGTGCATGACCCCATTCGGTGGTTCGGTGGACCCGTGCTAGTATTTTTGCCATAACCTTCGGCTCCCTTGTCCGTTCCACGTGCAGTTCACCATTCTGGAAAGCCCTTTCCGATGCCAACGACGTGGTGTGCTTCTCGGGGATTATCTACCTCGGGCATGTCGGTGGATTTGTGCATTACCCTATTCGGAGGTTCGGTGGACCCGTGCTAGTTTTTTAGCCATAACCTTCAGCTCCCGTGTCCATTCAACATGCAGTTCACCATTCTGGAAAGCCCTTTCCGATGCCATCGACGTGGTGTGCTTCTCGGGGATTTTCTGTTCTTCGTCGGTACAACGGGGATGTCGGTGGATTTATGCATGACCCCATTCGGTGGTTCGGTGGACCCGTGCTAGTATTTTGGCCATAACCTTCGGCTCCCGTGTCCGTTCAACGTGTAGTTCACCATTCTGGAAAGCCCTTTCCGATGCCAACAACGTGATGTGCTTCTCGGGGATTTTCTTGTGGTTCGTCGGTACCTCGGGGACATCGGTGGATTTGTGCATGACCCCATTCAGTGGTTCGGTGGACCCGTGCTAGTATTTTGGCCATAACCTTCGGCTCCCGCGTCCGTTCCACGTGCAGTTCACCATTCTGGAAAGCCCTTTCCGATGCCAACGACGTGGTGCGCTACTCGGGGATTTCTGTGGCTCCATGGTACCTCGGGCATGTCGGTGGATTTGTGCATGACCCCATTCGGTGGTTCGGTGGACCCGTGCTAGTATTTTGGCCATAACCATCGGCTCCCGTATCCATTCCACGTGCAGTTCACCATTCTGGAAATCCATTTCCGATGCCAACAACGTGGTGTGCTTCTCGGGGATTTTCTACCTAGGGGATGTCGGTGGATTTGTGCATGACTCCATTCGGTGGACCCGTGCTTGTATTTTGGCCATAACCTTCGGCTCCCGTGTCCGTTTCAGCTGCAGTTCACCATTCTGGAAAGACCTTTCCGATGCCAACGACGTGGTGTGCTTCTCGGGGATTTTCTATGGTTCGCCGGTACCTCGGGGATGTCGGTGGATTTGTGCATGACCCCATTCGGTTGTTCGGTGGACCCGTGCTAGTATTTTGGCCATAACCTTTGGCTCCCGTGTCCGTTCCACATGCAGTTCACCATTCTGGAAAGCCCTTTCTGATGCCAACGACGTGGTATGCTTCGGGGATTTTTTGTGGTTCGTCGGTACCTCGGGGATGTCGGTGGATTTGTGCATGACCCCATTCGTTGGTTCGGTGGACCTGTGCTAGTATTTTGGCCATAACCTTCGGCTCCCGTGTAAGTTCCACATGCAGTTCACCATTCTGGAAAGTCCTTTCCGATGCCAACGACGTGGTGTGCTTCTCGGGGATTTTCTACCTCAGGGATGTCGGTGGATTTGTGCATGACCCCATTCGGTGGTTCGGGGGACCCGTGCTAGTATTTTGGCCATAACCATTGGCTCCCGTGTCTGTTCCACGTTCAGTTCACCATTCTGGAAAGCCCTTTCCGATGCCAACGACGTGGTGAGCTTCTCGGGGATTTTTTGTGGTTCGCGGTACCTCAGGGATGTCGGTGGATTTGCGCATTACCCCATTCGGTGGTTCGGTGGACCCGTGCTAGTATTTTGGCCATAACCTTCGGCTCCCGTGTCCGTTCCACATGCAGTTCACCATTCTGGAACGCCCTTTCCGATTCCAATGACGTGGTGCGCTTCTCGGGGATTTTCTATGCTTCATTGGTACCTCGGGGATGTCGGTGGATTTGTGCATGACCCTATTCGGTGGTTCGGTGGACCCGTGCTAGTATTTTGGGCATAACCTTCGGCTCCCGTGTCCGTTCCACGCGCAGTTCACCATTCTGGAAAGCCATTTCTGATGCCAACGACATGGTGTGCTTCTCGGGGATTTCCTACCTCAGGGATGTCGGTGGATTTGTGCATGACCCCATTCGGTGGTTTGGTGGACCCGTGCTAGTCTTTTGTCCATAACCTTTGGCTCCGTGTCCGTTCAACGTGCAGTTCACCATTCTGGAAAGCCCTTTCCGATGCCAACGACGTGGTGTGCTTCTCGGGGATTTTCTGTGGTTTTTCGGTACCTCGGGGATGTCGGTGGATTTGTGCATGACCCCATTCGGTGGACCCATGCTAGTATTTTGGCCATCACCTTCGGCTCCCGTGTCCGTTCCACGTGCAGTTCACCATTCTAGAAAGCCCTTTCCGATGCCAACGACGTGGTGCGCTTCTCGGGGATTTTGTACATCGGGGATGTCGGTGGATTTGTGCATGACCCCATTCGGTGGTTCGGTGGACCCGTGCTAGTATTTTGGCCATAACCTTCGGCTCCCGTGTCTGTTCCACGTTTAGTTCACCATTCTGGAAAGCCCTTTCCGATGCCAACGACGTGGTGCGCTTCTCGGGGATTTTCTGTTGTTCGTCGGTACCTCGGGGAAGTCGGTGTATTTGTGCAAGACCCCATTCGGTGGTTCGGTAGACCCGTGCTAGTATTTTGGCCATAACCTTCGGCTCCCGTGTCCGTTCCACGTCCAGTCCACCATTCTGGAAAGCCCTTTCCGATCCCAACGACCTGGTATGCTTCTCGGGGATTTTCTATGGTTCGTCGGTACCTCGAAGATGTCGGTGGATTTGTGCATGACCCCATTCGGTGGTTCGGTGGACCCGTGCTAGTATTTTGGCCAAAACCTTCGGCTACCGTGTCTGTTCCACGTGCGTTCACCAATCTGGAAAGCCATTTCCAATGCCAACGATGTGGTGCGGTTCTCGGGGATTTTATACCTCGGGGATGTCGGTGGATTTGTGCATGACCCCATTCGGTGGTTCGGTGGACCCGTGCTAGTATTTTTGACATAACCTTCGGCTCCCGTGTCCGTTCCACCTGCAGTTCACCATTCTGGAAAGCCCTTTCCGATACCAACGATGTGGTGTGATTCTTGGGGATTTTCTACAGTTCGCCGGTACCTCGTGCATGACCCTATTTGGTGCATGACCCTATTTGGTGCATGACCCGGGGAATTCGTGCATGACCCTATTTGGTGGTTCGGTGGACCCGTGCTAGTATTTTAGCCATAACCTTCGGCTCCCGATTCCGTTCCACATGCAGTTCACCATTTTGGAAAGACATTTCCGATGCCAACGAACGGGTGTGCTTCTCGGGGATTTTCTGTGGTTCGTCGGTACCTCGGGATGTCGGTGGATTTGTGCATGACACCATTCGGTGGTTCGGTGGACCCGTGCTAGTATCTTGGCCATAACCTTCGGCTCCCGTGTCCGTTCCACGTGCAGTTCACCATTCTGGAAAGCCCTTTCCGATGCAAACGACGTGGTATGCTTCTCGGGGATTTTATACCTCGGGGATGTTGGTGGATTTGTGCATGACCCCATACGGTGGTTCGGTGGACCCGTGCTAGTATTTTGGCCATAACCTTCAGCTCCCGTGTCTGTTCCACGTTTAGTTCACCATTCTGGAAAGCCCTTTCTGATGCCAACGACGTGGTGTGCTTTTCGGGGATTTTCTGTGGTTCGACTGTACTTCGGGGATGTCGGTGGATTTGTGCATGACTGTTAAGGGTGATTTTATATGATTTATACCGTTATATTTCGTAACGATTTCTCCCATAATCTGATAAATTGCATAGAAAAGTAAGTGCTTATTAGATTTATTGAGCAAACGAGTTTTAAATGTGTTTAAATGCAGAATCGAGATATTTACGTGATTTTATCGGTGTTTTATGTTTATTCGTATGATGTTACATTTTGCATGTTTCTATCAAGTTGTTAGGTACATTTTCATGATGAGTAAGGAGCTTAAACGATGATCACATGAATATGGAAGAGTTGAAAGATGTTTAAGTGAAGAATCATTGAAGAAACCGGAACCAGGCACTTCATGGGGATTTTGTCCACACTTGTAGGCACTTTCAGGGAAAGTTGTCTTGATGAAAGTTGTAGAGGATTGAAATAGCTTTCCAACGCATGTTGAATCACCTCATTTGGAGCCCTAGAAGTGAAGTTATGAGCAAAATACTAAAGCAAGGTAGTAGACGGGCGTCCATAAAAGTGAACTGGCGTCCAGAATCGTATTTTACATTCAGAGAGTTCAGACGCGTTCTGAACGAGCGTTCATTCTCCGTTCATAGAGGCTGGACGAGCGTCCAAGATAGTGGACGGGCGTCCACGGCACCGACTCAGCGAAACCGACCTAAAAATCTATAAATAGGCGCGATTTCCCAAACCCTAATCATACAATTCGAACCCTAATATCTTAGGGGCGGCTCAGGCTGCGTTTTTACCCTATTTTCTTCCAGTTTATGCACTTTAATTTCTAGATTAGATTAGGTAGATTTATGTTCTTTAATTCGTCAATTTCAAGCTTTCAAAGGATGCTAAGAGGCTAATCCTCTTTTGAACAAGCGTTGTGAAGCCGCCCATCAACAATTCGCTTTGTTCGTGATTAAGTCGTGAGTTTCTACTTGAAGTTGTTTCTTTTATCATTGTTTATTATTGTGTATTGCAATTACATCGAAAGATCTTTGCTTTTATGATTGTTTTAACTTGATGAGAGTCATGTTAATGTTAGATCACCATGATAAAAGTTTAGACCTTTAATCTAATCAAAACGAAAGTTATTAGATTGATTTTCTAGATTAGAAATCGAAAGATTTCACGCCTAGGTTAGAAAGACGTAATCTTTAACATCGAAAGATAAAAGATTAGAAAACGAACTTGTCTCACGAGAGTAGGAGTTTATGCCTTCGATTAGGTGAATCACGACTTGAGTAGAGATCACGAAATAATCTGAATTGGAATTGAATGTTGATAGGATAGGCGGATCAATTGCTTGTTCGCTCGTTATACTTGATTTAAATCCTTAAAACTTGAGTTGCATAGTTTAGTTTACCTTTTGCACTTAGTTTAGTTTAGTTAATAAGTTCGTTACCCGTATCTTGCCTAGCATTGGAGTAATCCTCTGCAATAGTTAATTTTCTGCATATTTGGTAGTTTAGTTCTTCGTTTAGTTTAGCTTCGTGACATAGGTTGGTTTAAACAAAAACTAGGATTCACAACAGTCTAGTTCCCCGTAAGATCGACCCGGCATAGCCTCTATACTACGATCCTTGCACTTGAGGTTAACCGGTTTATTACTTGTTGTTTTGTATTGATAAAATCCGGGACAAGTTTTTGGCGCCGTTGCCGGGGAACCGGACGGTTGCCTAGTTTTTGTTCTAGTTTTTATTTTGCTTTTAATTCCTGTTTTTAGGTTAGATTTTTTTCAATTTCTGTTTGTGGTTAGTAGTTTAGTTGTTTTTGTTCAAATTTATGTCGTTTTAATTGCGTTTTTGCTAGTAGTTAATATAAAATCTTTACTCCTAATTTATCCCCTGTTTTCTGTTTACCGTACTCTGTTTTACTAATCGTTTTTCCCGATCGGATGAGCGTCCGTTTTACCGGATGCCCGTCGATTCTTGCTTGATCGGACGAGCGTTTAGTTTATCGGACGCCCGTCCCACCGAAAAATTCTTCAATCTGTACAAATTCGACTGCGGACGGCGTTGGATTTCCAAACGCCCGTCTGTCCCCTGCTTTGATGTCTTTTAAGTAGGTAGGGTTTTGTTTCTATCCTTTCTAGTTTCCACGTTGATTCGGTGACATCTAAGGTTGAATCATCTGACTCCACACCTTTCACGATCAAATTTTAGGATAAAAGGGTCCGTTTTAGCACTTGATAGTATTTTGGCCATAACTTTCGGCTCGAGTGTCGGATTGGCGCGCAGGACCCCAATTCGGAGGCCGTCCGACACCGTTTTCGAGGTCAAAATCCACTCTTTTCCCTTCCATTTTGGGCTCAGAAGATTTCAACACGTTTTTAGTGTTTCCTGTTTTTCTGTTTTTAAATTTTTCGTAGTTAAGTTTCGTAGTTTTTGATTCCTCTAGGTTTAGTTATCCTTTCCCTCTGTCTGATCTGTCCTTTCGTCACTTTCTATCCTTTCTATCTCAACACCTTGAGTTGGTGCTCGGTTTATGCAAACTCGTAGTCATAAGGGACCACTAATCTATTCCCCTGACCCCGAGCGGACCATAGTCCGACCCAATAGGCGGAGACTTCGTTTCGACGAAGGAAACGCTCTAGATCAAGAATTTGAGCAATATCTTTCAGGAGAAATCGAAAGAATAGTAATAATGGCAGCGGAAGATAGACGGACGTTGGCCGACTATGCCATGCCCGGTGCAGTCACCATCAACCCGGCTATCGTCATGCCTACTATTATCGCTCCAAACTTGAGCTTAAACCCGGACTTATACGAGATGATGCAAAGATGCATCAATTTTCCATGGTTTCCCATCCTAAAACCCCCCACACTCACTTACACACATTCTTGCAATTATGCGGTACTACCCGTATCCAAGGTGTAAGTGAGGACGCCATCAAGCTTAAACTATTTCCATTTTCCTTACGGGGGGAGGCACTCGAGTGGTATCACTCTCTCCCCTCTGAATCCATCACTACGTGGGCGGAGCTCGAGAAGGAATTTCTAAGTCAATACTTTCCTCCTTCAAAAACAGCCCACTGTCTGAACGAAATCTTCACATTCCGTCAGCTGGAAAATGAGTCATTCTTTGAGGCGTGGAAAAGGTTTAAGTCTCTCCTGCGAAAGTGTCCCCATCATGGCTTGCCAAAGCAAAGGCAAGTCCATACTTTCTTCAGCGGATTGACCGAGCTCACCAAGGGCATGGTCAATAGTTCCTCTGGTGGGGCATTTCTCAAGAAAACACCTGATGAGGGGTGGGCGCTGTTCGAGGACATTGCCAAGTACAATTATGCCCCCTCTTATCAAGCCATTCAAGCACCTCCTCCGCCTCCCAAGGTCGAAGAGGTGACTATGCAAAATCTCGTTGCCATGTTGCAGAAGCAATTGGCAACCTCTCAAATGACAGCTTCTCAAAACTTCTCAAATCCGAGTTATCAGGCTCCTTCACCTTCACAGAACTCTCAAGTTACATCTTTGTGAAGCTTCTTTGTCGGTACCGCCATATGGTGGCCAATGTCAATTTTCTTCCCCCTCTGCTCAGCAAGTCAATGCTGTTCATGATTATGGACAGTATAATCCAATCACATGCCAAGTATGTGATAGCATGGGGCACACGGCTCGCTTCTGTCCCATGATTGGGCAGAATGCGGAAGTCAATGCTTTCTCTGGCCAGACAAATCAGAGATTCAATGACCAATTCTTCGCCGATCAGTTTCCAAAACCAAGGGTTTAATCGGTCTTGATTTAATCCTAATCGAACTTCAATAGAAACCCTGGTTATAATCGTAACCCAAGCTATAATTCTTCCAATCCACAAAGAAAGGTTCAATCGAATTGGCCCGCCAATTCTAATTCTACATTTCCAAATCAGTCAATCACCACTCCTCAAAATCATCGAACTCTCAAGGACCCTCCCAATCCAACAATTTGAAACCAAGTTGGAGGAGCAAAGCGAGACAATAAAAATCTTGAGAGACAAATAGGGCAATTGGGTGAGCGGCTAAAGTCAAGACCCCTGGGCATCTGCCCGATTTACCGAAAAAAATCTAAGGCGGTCATGTTGCTCAGGCCGATTTGAGCGGCGACCAATGTCTTCGACCTCGTACCAACAATGCATTATGGACAAGAGGAGGCCAAGACAATGAGTTTAAGAAGCGGTACACACAGTGAGTGGTCCCCTGGCTTTCGGGAAACCACTAGCCCCTCCCGCCATTGATAAGGCGGGAGGAAGTTGAGCACCCATCATCCCCTTGGCATGAAGCAAGTAATCGGTGGTGATCCCGATAGGTGAAAAGGTTGGAAATCCTCGGTGGCTGTTCCCGAGAAGTGAAAAAGTTGGAAATCCTCAAGTGGTGATCCGCTTGAGGACCGAAAAGGAAAAGAAAGTCGGTGGCTGATCCACGACTACAAAGCTTCAAAAGACGGTTCGGTGGAAGGATTTGGAAGACAAAGCTATCGGCGCATCCTCAAAGAGAGTCTTTTCGAGAGTGATCTCAAGAAGCTTCCGTTTCCACCGAGGAAGAGCAACATTCCATTGGTTGAAGACAAAAATACGAGAAGGTGCTAAACCTTCAAAAATACTCGAGTAAATCTGCCATTATCCGAGGTCTTGGTCGAGATGCCTAAGTATACAAAGTTCATCAAGGATGTTGTATCTTCCAAGAAGAAGTTAGCCGGAATGGATCAAGCGGTTTGTAAGGAGTGTTCTCTCGGTCAATTATGAAAGCTTACCAATCAAGAGGAGCGATCCAGAAAATTTGTGCTCACATTGCGGATGGGAGGACTAGTCTTCCCAAATTCATTATGTGACACAGGGTGCATCTATCGACTTGATGCCATTATCTCAGGTGCAAGCAAATGGGTTTACAAAGTCTTCTAGAACCCACGACCATGAATTTGCGTCATTGATAGATCTTCTAAGAAAGCTTCAGAATCTAAGGGACGTATTAGTTCAAATAGATAGGTTTACCTTTCCAGGTTGACTGGTATGTCTTAGATATGGAGAAAAATGAAAACGTCCCTCTGATTCTTGGAAGACCTTTCCTATCTACAGCTAGAGCCCTCATCGATTGTGATGGTGGGAAAGTAACTATCCGAGTTGGTGACCAAGAGGTGAGCTATAGTGTTTCTAAATCTATTCAAGTACCCTCCGGTTCTCCAACCGGCTGTTCCATTGAGGAGACGTCTGATGACTTCAATGACTTCATGGATAAGCAAGTCTTGGCTGTAGAAGCAGAATATGAGCGATTGATCGATAATCTAAACAATCATGGTGTAGTCAATCTAGATCAATTAGCAGCTGATTTTGAGGATGAGCTAAGAGAAGAAGCCTTGGCAGTAGGACCACTAAGTAAGCTCAGCGATGTTGAGTTGAAGAGTGGTGATCTTAAATCAAGTCTAGAGGATCCTCCCGTAGATTTGGTACTGAAGCCGTTGCCTAAACATCTTAAGTATGTGTTTTTAAGAGAAGGTGACGAGCTTCCTTTGATCATCTCTGCCAAGCTATCTCGTATAGAGGAGCTTAAATTGTTAAACGTCTTGCGCAAAAATGAAAAAGCCTTTGGATGGCAGGTGGGAGATATCCGAGGGATATCTCCCGACATCTGTATGCACAAGATCAAGGCGAGGAGGGTGCAAAGCGAGTTGGACAGCCTCGGAGAAGGCTCAACCTCACATGCAAGAAGTAGTCAAGAAGGAAATCATTAAGCTTCTAGATATGGGTATCATATACGCCATTCTTTGATAGTGAGTGGGTGTCCCCGACTCAAGTAGTTCCCAAGAAAGGTGGAATTACTATTGAGAAGAATGAGAAGGGAGAGGAGATAGCATTGAGGCTGGTTACAGGCTATAGAGTCTGTATTGACTACAGAAAACTCAATGAGGTCACAATGAAAGATCATTTCCCTTCCATTCATTGATCAAATGCTTGGCGTCTAGCGAGGCACGCATTCTCTCGCTTCTGGATGGATATTCGAGGATACTTCCAGATACCCATCGATCCTGTTGACCAAGAGAAGACCACTTTCACTTGCCCTTATGGTACATTCGCCTTCTGAGCGGATGCCATTTGGTCTATGCAATGCCCCTGCTACCTTTCGTAGAGGTGTATGATGGCAATCTTTGACGGGCTAGTTGAAAAGTGCATGGAGATTTTTATGGATGATTTCTCGGTCTTTGGTCAATCCTTCGATGATTGCCTCGATAATCTTGATCGTGTTGTCTAGATGTGTGGAAAAGGACTTAGTGCTCAATTGGGAAAAATGCCATTTCATGGTAGATGAAGGCATAGTTCTTGGCCACTAAGTGTCAGCCAAAGGTATAGAAGTAGATAGGGCCAAGGTTGAAGCTATTGAGAAGATGAGTTATCCTAAGAATGTTCGGGAAGTCCGAGGTTTTCTCGGACATGTCGGCTTCTATAGGAGGTTCATCCAGACTTTTCAAAGATTGCCAAGCCCCTGTCTACTTTACTCAAAGAAGACGTTACTTTTGATTTTGATGAGAATTGCAAGCGCGCGTTTGAGGAGCTTAAGAGTAGACGATCTCTCGATCCAATTCTTATATCGCCCAGATGGAACCTACCCTTTGAGCTTATGTGTGATGCATCCAACTATCTTTGTTGGTGCGAGTCTTAGAGCAAAAGCTTAATGGAAAGTTCCACCTATCTATTATGCCGATCACACATCGAATCCTTCTCAAGTTAACTACACGACAACCGAAAAGGAACTATTAGCCGTAGTCTTTGCTATGGATAAGTTTCGTAGTTACTTCTTTGGGTGCTCAAGTGATTGTGTGGATCGACCACGCCGCTTTGCGATATCTCATGACCAAAAGGAAGCTAAACCGCGCTTCTCGCGTTGGATACGACCCTCCAAGAGTTTGACGTTCAAATCAAAGATAAGAAGAGCGGAGAACGTAGTGGCGGATCATGTTTCTAGGGTGTTAAGTGAGGAAAAGGATGAACCGGATGATATAGATCTTTACTTTCCTCTAGAAAACATTATGTTGATAGGCGGTTGTCCTCCCGATGTTCCATGGTATTCCTCCATTGTAAACTACCTTCATGCCCGTTATCTCGATCCTGAAATGTCTTATCAAGAGAAGAAGAAGTTCTTCTCTGATATGAAATATTTCGTTTGGGATGAACCTTATCTTTTCAAGATCTCAGAAAGATGGTTTGCTTAGGAGATGTGTTCCAGATCGAGCAACGCGATATAATCGAGCAATGCCATAGTGGACCCACAGTGGTCACTTTGGTCCTTGGAAAACGGTTGCGAAGATCTTCCATCCGGTTTCTATTGGCCCACGATCTTTAAGGGCGCAGAAGCTTTCACGCAAAGCTTGTGATCGTTGCCAAAAGAACCGAGCTTTGACAAAGGCGGTTTGACATGCCGTTGAAACCCATCCTTGAATGCGAAGTCTTTGATGTTTGGGGCATCGATTTTATGGGACCATTCCCATCATCTTGTGGCAACAAATACATCTTAGTCTGCGTTGACTATGTTTCGAAATGGGTGGAGGCAATTGCCACTCCTCACAATGATCATAAAGCGGTCATGAAATTTCGAAGAAGAACATCTTTGTGAGGTTTGGATGTCCACGTGCCTTGATCAGTGATGAAGGGACACACTTTTGCAACCGACCTTTGGAAAAAGTCCTCGAGAAGTATGGTGTTCGCCATAAAGCGGCACACCATATCATCCGATGACTAGTGGTCGAGTTGAGCGAAGCAACCGTAGTCTTAAGAAAATCTGGAGAAGACTCGTGAATAGTCATAGAAAAGACCGAGTCTCGGTTGGATGATGTACTTTGGGCATATAGGATCGCCTATAAGACCCCTATGGGTACATCGCCATATCAAATGGTCTACGGGAAACCATGTCATCTGCCTGTCGAGCTAGAACATAGAGCTTACTGGGCTACCAAGTTTTTAAACTTTGATTCCCAAACTTGTGGGCGATCGACTTGTGATTACATGAGCTGGGCGAGTTCGAGACTCCAGGCATATGAAAGTGCCAGGATCAAGAAAGAGAAGATGAAACTACTCCATGACGCCAAGATAAAGAAGAGAGAATTCGGTCGTCGGCGAGCAAGTTCTCTTATACAATTCTAGGTTACATTTGTTTCCTGGGAAGTTGAGAACACGTTGGTCTGGTCCATTTGAGATTCTCCAAATCATTCCTGGAGGCGTTCTAGAGCTGCGCGGTTATGGCGATCAACCGTTCCGAGTGAATGGTCAACGATGCAAGCATTACATTGGTGAACCCAAGGTAAAGCCTTTGACTGTTCGATTTCTCGATATCCTCGGGTGTAGCACCCCTAAAGTCGACGAGTCTGACGAGTTTTCGCCCGACTTGTTTTCTGAGGATGACGGTTGTGATCAATCTGAGGAGGTTCTAGCTGGTAGTTGGGATATGGAAGAGTATTGGAAGGAGCGTCAACGCAGATGTCATCAAAAGCTTCAGAAGACGAAGAGGTCAACCATGGGGAAGTTTAAACGTATTTGGAAAGCTATAAAGGAATTAACCCCATGTGTTAAGTGCTTTGTTTCTGCGCCCACACTCTCGACCAAAGCTTACGAGGTAATGGGTGGCGAGAAAGGTTAAATGGCCTTGATCCGGTTTGAGCTTCAAATGTGTCGAGCTAACGACAATAACCATTAAGCGCTACTTAGGAGGCATCCTAGATATCCCTTATTATATTAGTATCTTTCTTTAGTTGTTTTTCGTTGTTTTAGTTCAGTTTTATTAGGATTGTGTTTGTTTTTGTCAGTCAGCCGTCCCAGTCCTATGAAGGGTCGAAGTGTTGTTTTGCTTACGATTTCCTCTTATCTTTATCTCTATCACTTTTGCACGATATGGTTTAATCCCTTGTATCCCCCGAGGTATTTCTTTGCTTTCAAGTGTGCAGGGTATTTTCGGTAGCGTTTGTGAGTTTCAGATGAAGTCAGTTTTCCGGTGGATGGTCCACGATCCTCTTGATTTCCTCAACGTTTTGGACCTGGCTCCGGACCATTTCGAGAATTGCCTCTTTCCAGAATACGAACAGCTAAGTTTTCTTGTCCTTTTATTTTCTGCACAACATGAGGACATGTTGTCATTTAAGTGTGGGGGAGGGGAATAAGCTATATGTATCTATGCACTTGCTTACATGATATTATTTCTATGCTAAAATGATGCTAAATTTTCAAAATTTTTGATTTGTCTCGAGTGAGCAATGCATGTTTTTGTTCGGTTTGTTATATTCATCGATGCCTTATGCCATATGTTCCATAGGTTAGATGTTTCACCAAGATTTATTTTTCACGTGCCATAGTGAATGATGAGTGTTGGGGAGATTTTGCATCATTAAAACAAAAGAAAATTTATAAAACCTATACTACCATGCAAAACTATCTCCTAACTGGCCGAATACCGGGTAGTTGCTAGTAAAGTTGGATAAGTACGGGTATCGATCCTCAGGGAAAAGGGATGTTGAATCTAATCTAATTAATTCTTCTTTATTAACTAAACCTAAACCTAAACTAAAACAGAAAGGTAACTGGACAGAGGATTGTCAGTCCAAAGCCAGGAAAGATAATTGCGAACAAACAGAAAATAAAACTATATCTATGAAAGCAATAAAACTAACTATCATTGAACAAACATGAACAAACCAAGATCAACCAATTTCCAACAACCATCACCCCACCGAAGGAAATAAGATTAACACACATTCATTCACAAGTTATCTTGGATTATTATCCTTTCTAATGAAGCGTTTCCTCTTCCGATTTATCACGCCATTAATTAGTTTACCTTCCGGTCTTAACTAATATCGATACAAATCAAAGATATGGATTGAATCCTAACCTAACAACATTATCCCTCAACTTCCGTTTGTTGGAATAATTATTGTCAATCTCCCTCACGATAATCTAATGAATCTATTAACTTCCGTTATCTAAATTCGATTAACATGCGGCATAAAAACATGAAAGAGAACAAGAACAACATAATGAATTAAACACATGAAAAATCCTATCTTTCCGTAACGGTGATATCCTCAATTCCAATCTAAGATAATCTTGCATCGAATTAATCAAATTGTGATCCTCTCGTAAATCTAGATATTTAACCTCACGACCTCCGTTATGTATAGATTAAAGATCTACTCTTTCCTATGGTGATCTAAACTACACCGACTTCCGTCATACGGTAGCATCAACAAGCAATAATCTTCCGATATAAATTGCAAGATACAAATAAACAAAGGAAAGAAACAATTTGAATTAAAACTTACAAAATCATCCATGAAAAAGAAATCAAGTCGCAGTTGGAAAGATGCTTCACAACGCTGTGTTCATGGCTGCTCAACCGTGTTCATCAATGGAGAAACGAAAAGAAAAGAAAACGAAAAGAAAACCTAATCTAACTTGCCACCCTGACCTCCCAAAAGGGTTTGGGCGACTAGGTCCCTCTCTTATGTGTGGGTAACAATAGGAATCGAATTATGTCTGAATTAGGGTTGAAATCGCGCTGCTATTTATAGAAAATCCGAGGCGGTTGCTACAGTAACGGTGCCGGACGCCCGTTCACAAGGTCGGACGCCCGTCCACTATTTTCAGCAACAGCATCCAAACTTGTAATGCTCATATCTCAGGCCTCGTAAGTCGGAATGGAGTGATTCAAAATCCTGTAGAATCCTCTCTTCAGGCCCTACAACTCTTATCTTGAGGTCCAGAGTAAAATCGGTTGTTATCATATCAAGAACTGCGTTGCAAGGTCGTCACTACTCGGAATCCTGATTTTCCGACATTTATCTTGCTTGATTTCTTTCCTTATATCTTTCAATCTTCCATAACTTTGATTGATCCTTTCCAAGCACGAATTTGGCTCTCTAAAATCCTCTCTTCCATCATCAATGAGTATCTACAACAATAGGAAAACATACCAAAGCGTAACGTATTTCCAAAATAACATAAAATCATCATTTAAGCACATAATTCGTTACGTTTTGCAATTAACCTCTTAAAAACATCATTTACTAAATATTTCGATATAAAGCCCTACTTCTATGAAAATAATACATATACGGGGGAAATTGATATAAAATATATCTATAAAAATCATACAATTTGACCCTGAACAATGAGCTAATTTATAAAGCTATACCCCGTTTGGATTAGTAATTTTTGATTTTCTTATAAGTCATGTGCTTAGTGCTAATGTTCATATCGTGAGACTTATGATAGTTTGTATTTAGTTCCAAGTACGATGTACTGTGAATATCTAGAAGTTTGAATGTGATAAGTACGCGTAACTATTGTCCAAAGTGAAAAAGTTGAATTAATGAAATCAATAGTGTGTGTCGGAAGCTGGTCGATGATTTGAGTGCGGTAAGGCATTATCTCGAAATGTTTTATTCCACTATGATGACCAAAAGCTCACTATAGTCAGAAGAAGCTGCTTTATGATTTGAGTAAGGTAGGGTATACCACGTATGTCCTATTCTGCTATGACGGGCAATAGCTCATTCTGATGTGTGTTTAAATGTGAAGTAATTAAATCAACTTGAAATTGGTTATGAAATGAATATAAGACCTAGTCTTTCGTTAATCTTATCCCCAGTATAAACTGATAGATATGTTGTAGGGATTATCCTCTGAGTATTTCAGAAAGGCCCTAGATATATTCGATCATTCTTTTCGGGATATGTCACGTTTGTAGGATGCATCTTATGAGTGTCATTTATTGCTAGTCTACGAGGGGGTATTAGCTAGTTTTACTTTGAGTTCCTCAAGTTTGGATTTAGTGGAAGTTTTCTATGGCTATGCACACACACGATGGTGAACTTCTAAGTTATTGAATATATGTTATATTTGTTGAGATGTCTATACTATCTCGAGCTTGATTTTGTTTTGTTTTGCTCGGGACGAGCAAGGTTTAAGTGTGGGGAGTTGTTAAGGGTGATTTTATATGATTTATACCGTTATATTTCAGTAACGATTTCTCCCATAATCGATAAATTGCATAGAAAAGTAAGTGCTTATTAGATTTATTGAGCAAACGAGTTTTAAATGTGTTTAAATGCGTAATCGAGATATTTACGTGATTTTATCGGTGTTTTATGTTTATTCGTATGATGTTACATTTTGCATGTTTCTATCAAGTTGTTAGATACGTTTTCATGATGAGTAAGGAGCTTAAACGATGATCACATGAAGATGGAAGAGTTGAAAGATGTTTAAGTGAAGAATCATTGAAGAAACCGAACTAGGCACTTCATGGGGATTTTGTCCACACTTGTAGGCACTTTCAGGAAAGTTGTCTTGATGAAAGTTGTAGAGGATTGAAATAGATTTCCAACGCATGTTGAATCACCTCATTTGGAGCCCTAGAAGTGAAGTTATGAGCAAAATACTAGAGCAAGGTAGTAGACGGGCGTCCATAAAAGTGAATCAAGCGTCCGTAATCGTATTTTACATTCGAGAGTTCAGACGCGTCAACGAGCGGCGTTCATTCTCCGTTCATAGAGGCTGGACGAGCGTCCAAGATAGTGGACGGGCGTCCACGGCACCGACTCAATGTGAAACCGACCTAAAAATCTATAAATAGGCGCGATTTCCCAAACCCTAATCATACAATTCGAACCCTAATATCTTAGGGGCGGCTCAGGCTGCGTTTTTACCCTATTTTCTTCCAGTTTATGCACTTTAATTTCTAGATTAGATTAGGTAGATTTATGTTCTTTAATTCGTCAATTTCAAGCTTTCAAAGGATGCTAAGAGGCTAATCCCTCTTTGAACAAGCGTTGTGAAGCCGTCCATCAACAATTCAGTTTTGTTCGTGATTAAGTCGTGAGTTTCTACTTCGAAGTTGTTTCTTTTATCATTGTTTATTATTGTGTATTGCAATTACATCGAAAGATCTTTGCTTTTATGATTGTTTTAACTTGATGAGAGTCATGTTAATGTTAGATCACCATGATAAAAGTTTAGACCTTTAATCTAATCAAAACGAAAGTTATTAGATTGATTTTCTAGATTAGAAATCGAAGATTTCACGCCTAGGTTAGAAAGACGTAATCTTTAACATCGAAAGATAAAAGATTAGAAAACGAACTTGTCTACGAGTAGGAGTTTATGCCTTCGATTAGGTGAATCACGACTTGAGTAGAGATCACGAAATAATCCGAATTGGAATTGAATGTTGATAGGATAGGCGGATCAATTGCTTGTTCGTTCGTTATACTTGATTTAAATCCCTTAAAACTTGAGTTGCATAGTTTAGTTTACCTTTTGCACTTAGTTTAGTTTAGTTAATAAGTTCGTTACCCGTATCTTGCCTAGCATTGGAGTAATCCTCTGTCTAGTTAATTTTCTCGCATATTTGGTAGTTTAGTTCTTCGTTTAGTTTAGCTTTCGTGACATAGGTTGGTTTAAACAAAACTAGGATTCACAATGATCTAGTTCCCGTAAGATCGACCCGGCATAGCCTCTATACTACGATCCTTGCACTTGAGGTTAACCGGTTTATTACTTGTTGTTTTGTATTGATAAAATCCGGGACAATGACCCCATTCGGTGGTTCGGTGGACCCGTGCTATTAATTTGGCCATAACCTTCGGCTCCCGTGTCCGTTCCAAGTGCAGTTCGCCATCCTGGAAAGCCCATTCCGATGCCAAAGATGTGGTGCGCTTCTCGGGGATTTTCTACCTCGGGGATGTAGGTGGATTTGTGCATGGCCCCATTTGGTGGTTTGGTGGACCCGTGCTAGTATTTTGGCCATAACATTATGCTCCCGTGTCTGTTCCACGTGCAGTTCACCATTCTGGAAAGCCCTTTCCAATGCCAACGACGTGGTGTGCTTCTCGGGGATTTTTTGTGGTTCGTCGGTACCTCGAGGATGTCGGTGGATTTGTGCATGACCCCATTCGGTGGTTCGGTGGACCCGTGCAAGTATTTTGGCCATAACCTTCGTCTCCCGTGTCTGTTCCACGTGCAGTTCACCATTCTGGAAAGCCCTTTCCGATGCCAATGATGTGGTGCTCTTCTCGGGGATTTTCTACCTCGGGGATGTCGGTTGATTTGTGCATGACCCCTTCTCGGGGATTTTCTGTGGTTCGTCGGTACCTCGAGGATGTCGGTGGATTTGTGCATGACCCCATTCGGTGGTTCGGTGGACCCGTGCTAGTATTTTGGCCATACCCTTCGGCTCCCGTGTACGTTCCACGTACAGTTCACCATTATGGAAAGCCATTTCCGATGCCAACGACGTGGTGCGCTTCTCGGGCATTTTCTACCTCGGGGATGTCGGTGGATTTGTGCATGACCCCATTCGGTGGTTCGGTGGACCCATGCTAGTATTTTGGCCATCACCTTCGGCTCCCGTGTCCGTTCCACGTGCAGTTCACCTTTCTAGATAGCCCTTTCCGATGCCAACGACGTGGTGTGCTTCTCGGGGATTTTCTACATCGGGGATGTCGGTGGATTTGTGCATGACCCCATTCGGTGGTTCCGTGGACCCGTGCTAGTATTTTGGCCATAACCTTCGGCTCCCTTGTCCGTTCCACATGCAGTTCACCATTCTGGAAAGCCCTTTCCGATGCCAACAGCGTGATGTGCTTCTCGGGGATTTTCTATGGTTTGTCGGTACCTCGGGGATGTCGGTGGATTTGTGCATGACCCCATTCGGTGGTTCGGTGGACCCGTGCTAGTATTTTTGCCATAACCTTCGGCTCCCGTGTCCGTTCCACGTGCAGTTCACCATTTTGGAAAGCCCTCTCCGATGCCAACGATGTGGTGTGCTTCTCGGGGATTTTCTGTGGTTCGTCGGTACCTCGGGGATGTCGGTGGATTTGTGCATGACCACATTCGGTGGTTCGGTGGACCCGTGCTAGTATTTTGGCCATAACCTTCGGCTCCCATATCCGTTCCACGTGCAGTTCACCATTCTGGAAAGCCATTTCCGATGTCAACAACGTGGTGTGCTTCTCGGGTATTTTCTACATCGGGGATGTCGGTGGATTTGTGCATGACCCCATTCGGTGGTTTGGTGGACCCGTGCTAATATTTTGGCCATAACCTTCAGCTCCCGTGTCCGTTCCACGTGCAGTTCACCATTCTGGAAAGCCCTTTCCGATGCCAACGACGTGGTGTGCTTCTCGGGGATTTTCTGTGGTTTTTGGTACTTCGGTCTGCAGCCGGTGGATTTGTGCATGACCCGGTTCGGTGGTTCGGTGGACCCATGCTAGTATTTTTGCCATCACCTTCGGCTCCGTGTCCGTTCCACATGCAAAGGCACCATTCTGAAAGCCCTTTCCGTGCTAACGACGTGGTGCGCTTCTCGGGATTTTCTACCTCGGGGATGTCGGTGGATTTGTGCATGACCCCATTCGGTGGTTCGGTGGACCCGTGCTAGTATTTTTGCCATAACCTTCGGCTCCCGTGTCCGTTCCACGTGCAGTTCACCATTCTGGAAAGCCCTTTCCGATGCCAACGACGTGGTGTGCTTCTCGGGGATTTTCTACCTCGGGGATGTCGGTGGATTTGTGCATTACCCTATTCGGAGGTTCGGTGGACCCGTGCTAGTATTTTGGCCATAACCTTCTGCTCCCGTGTCCGTTCGACGTGCAGTTCACCATTCTGGAAAAACCTTTCCGATGCCAACGACGTGGTGCGCTTCTCGGGGATTTTCTACCTCGGGGATGTCGGTGGATTTGTGCATGACCCCAATCGGTTGTTCGGTGGACCCGTGCTAGTATGTTGGCTATAACCTTCGGTTCCCGTGTCTGTTCCACGTGCAGTTCACCATTCTGGAAAGCCCTTTCTGATGCCAACGATGTGGTAAACTTCTCAGGGATTTTCTATGGTTCGTCGGTACCTCGGGGATGTCAGTGGATTTGTGCATGACCCCATTCGGTGGTTCGGTGGACCCGTGGAAGTATTTTGGCCATAACCTTCGGCTCCCGTATCCGTTCCACATGCATTTCACCATTCAGCAAAGCCATTTCCGATGCCAACAACGTGGTGTGCTTCTCGGGGATTTTCTACCTCGTGGATGTCGGTGGATTTGTGCATGACCCCATTCGGAGGTTCGGTGGACCCGTGCTAGTTTTTTAGCCATAACCTTCAGCTCCCGTGTCCGTTCAACATGCAATTCAGCATTCTGGAAAGCCCTTTCCGATGCGAACGACGTGGTGTGCTTCTCGGGGATTTTCTGTTTTTCGTCGGTACAACGGGGATGTCAGTGGTTTTGTGCATGACCCCATTCGGTGGTTCGGTGGACCCGTGCTAGTATTTTGGCCATAACCTTCGGCTCCCGTGTCCGTTCCACGTGTAGTTCACCATTCTGGAAAGCCCTTTCCGATGCCAACGATGTGGTGTGCTTCTCGGGGATTTTCTATGGTTCGTCGGTACCTCGGGATGTCGGTGGATTTGTGCATGACCCCATTCGGTTGTTCGGTGGACCCGTGCTAGTATTTTGGCCATAACCTTCGGCTCCCGTGTCATTTCCACATGCAGTTCACCATTCTGGAAAGCCCTTTCTGATGCCAACGACGTGTTGCGCTTCTCGGGGATTTTTTGTGTTTCGTCGGTACCTCGGGGATGTCGGTGGATTTGTGCATGACCCCATTCGTTGGTTCGGTGGACCTGTGCTAGTATTTTGGCCATAACCTTCGGCTCCCGTGTAAGTTCCACATGCAGTTCACCATTCTGGAAAGTCCTTTCCGATGCCAACGACGTGGTGTGCTTCTCGGGGATTTTCTACCTCAGGGATATCGGTGGATTTGTGCATGACCCCATTCGGTGGTTCGGGGGACCAGTGCTAGTATTTTGGCCATAACCTTTGGCTCCCGTGTCTGTTCCACGTTCAGTTCACCATTCTAGAAAGCCCTTTCCGATGCCAACGACGTGGTGAGCTTCTCGGGGATTTTTTGTGGTTCGCTGTACCTCGGGGATGTCGGTGGATTTGTGCATGACCCCATTCGGTGGTTCGGTGGACCTGTGCTAGTATTTTGGCCATAACCTTCGGCTCCCGTGTCCGTTCCACGTGCAGTTCATGTTTAGGGTCGATTTGTAGTGTTTTTTATGATATATTTTATATCAATTTCCCCCATATTCTTATGTTTTTCATAGAAATCGAGATTTATATTGAAATATTGTGCAAATGATGTTTTCAATAGTTAAATTGCAAAACGTAACGAATTATGTGCTTAAATTGTGATTTTATATTATTTTGGAATATCGTTACGCTTTGGTATGTTTTTCCTATATTGTAGATACACATTGTTGATGGAAAAGATGATTTTTAAAGAGATAAATCCGAATCAATCAGATTTATGGAAGAATAAAGAGAATAAGGAAGAAAATCGGAGTATTAATTGAGAGATAAATCAAAAGGAATCAGATCAGCGCGGCAGAATGCAGTGGGGAACAAGTCAGACGGAAAAAAAACATTTAAAACGTGCAGAAAAGTGGCTCGGTCGACCGAGCCATGTCATTCGGTCGACCGAGTGACGTCATTCGGTCGGTCAGCAGATTTTCGCGTATTTATCTTTTAGATCCGTCCTAAGTCGGTTACAGCCTCTATATAAACAGCAGCATTCGAGCAGAGACGATATATCATATAATACGCATTATTCATTCATTCAAAACCCTATCAGCCGCAATTTCCAAACCTAAAAAGAAGATGATTTCTTCCATCCCAACAATCATGATCACCAATATGATTGTTGGCTAAGCAATTCGCGGTGGGACAACGGATGAAACCGACCAACATCAACACCAACTAGAGAGATTTTTGCTACATGTTTAGTGAGTAAAGTTATAGTTTTTTATCAATTGGATATTGTTTTTTATCGTTTACGTTTTATTCGAATCGAGAGATCGATGAAACCATCTTTTACGCTTTGAATTTATATGAAAATATTGTTCAAGTTGTGACCTTTTTCAATTGATGCGATTGATTATGTTTCAAGAGATTGATCATAGTTAGTTGAGTAGGAGTATTAGAAATAATCTCGTGATCGTGTTTTGTATGTCGTTTTGTTTTACTTGAAAAAAAAACTTAAACCCTAGAATTCGCTTAGAAATTTAATCGAATTCGTGATTGATCGTTACTAAAAATTATATCTTTAGCTTGCCGTCTAGTTGGGGTTGGGTTGGTTGATTGGTGGATTCCCGTTGCCTTGCCGTTGTTTTAATTACTTGATAAATCGAATCATTAGTATAAATCGTTGATTGCTAAGTTAGTTGTTTTAAATTCTAGTTGTTAATTGTTAATTTTTTCCAATTTACTATTCATCGAAGTTACTGTTCATCGTCGTTTTTACTGTTCATATTTAGTTTAAACCCTAGTTTAGTTAATAATTGTGACATAATCGATAGAATAATTGTTCCTTGATCCGATAAACATTCCACTCCCTTAGGACGACCCGTTAACATCCTATACTACGATCCTTATACTTGGGGTGTTTCGGTATTATAAATTTAAAACTAGTTTTACCGAACAAGTTTTGGCGCCGTTGCCGGGAGTCGGTAACGGTTGTCGGATTCTTCATGGGGCGCTTTTACGTGTCAAAGGGATCGTTTTTAGCACGCAGTAGTATTTTGGCCGTAACTTTCGGCTCGAGTGTCCGTTTGGAACGCAGGACCCCAATTCGGAAAGCTCGTTCCGACGCCGACGACGTGGTGAACAGCCGTAGGCTGTTCAGTGCGTTTTCGAGGTCAAAATCCACTGTTTTCCCGTCCATTTTAGCCCTAGAAGATTTCAACACATTTTTTTCCCCGTCTTAGTGTTTTTCCTATTTTAGCTTTTTCGTAGGTAGGTTTCTTTTCCTGTTTCTGTTTCTTCATCTTTTCTAGCTTTGAACAATAATAAAAAAATAAAAAAAAATAATAAAAACCCTCTGAACTAGCGTTCACTTCCTGAATCCTCTCTGAACTAGCGTCCACTTACACTGAACGCCAGTTCAGTCTCTGAAAATTTCACTTTTCAGTCTCTCTCTCTTCTCTCTTTCTAACCTACCCTCTAATCATCTTTACATTCCTCTCTCATCAACCCTAAGGTTGATTTCTTCCTGTTCTGCTTCTCTGGTTTATGCAAACCAGGAGTAAGAAGGGAAATCTTATCTTTAACCCCGAACCTGAGCGAGACATTGTCAAAAGAAGATTATTTCAAAGTTCGACAAGATGGCGAACACGGTTCTAGCGATGACGAACCGGAGAACCAAGGGAATAATAACCAAGATCCAAATTTCAGTTAAACCAAATTACGATGCAAATGTTGCGAGAACCAAAGAATAAAGCAAAGCCTGGATGAACCAAATAGATGCAACAACAACCTCGGAATGTTCATCAACAATAAAGAATAAACCCCGGTAATTGCGGTATTGTCTTGCAAAAAGACCCTTATGCGCCATATCTTGATCAAGACTTCTTGGAAGGGCATAGACCAATTCGGCCTCCGGAGATGGGAGGAATGCATTTTGATTTAAAGAATGGAGTTGTGGGGATGGTCCAAAATAGTTCATTCCATGGCACTCTTTGCGAAGAAGACCCACATGACTTCTTGTCTACTTTTGTGCAAATCATGAAGCGAGTCACTACCTGGCGTTCCTACGAAGTTGTTAAATTGAAACTTTTCCGTTTGCTTTAAGGGGTGAAGCAAACCGATGGTTTAAGTCCCTACCCCATCACTCTCTTCATAATCGGGCCGATGTTAAAAGAGCCTTTGCTCAAATTCGTTTCACCTGGAGCGATAATGGAACGAAAAAGAGATATAGCCACTTTCGAGCAACTAGAAGGGAGAGTGTGGGAAAGGCTTGGGAGAGGTTGAATCATTAATGAGAAATGCCCTAACCATGGATATACTCGACATGAGCTTCTAGAATTATTCTATCGGTGTGTTACGCAACCCAATAGAGATTACTTGGATTCCACAGCTCATGGATCGTTTTTAGGAGGAGGAGATGATGCCGCCTATAGGGGTAGCGAAAACGATAGCTAAGAATAACATGTGGGCAACTCAAAAGAAGACCCGTGTTAGCGGAAGCAAAAAGAGGTCGCTTCAAGTGACTCGAGAGACAAAGCGCTTGTTGCTCAAATGGAAATGATGAACAAGCAACTTGCCAACATGCAAATGAAGCGACAAGAAGGGCCAGCAGATGTGAATTACTCGGGCATACAAGTCGGAATACGATGAATGGGAAGTACAAGCCATGGAGAACCGAAATCAACCTTTCGAGAGGCGGTCAAAATTCGGTCAATCGAGTCAAACTCAAAACCGCAACTTTTCGGAAATCCGCGAATAGTTATTATACACCGCCTGGTGCATCCAATAACCCAAGACCCCAAGGTAATCGGGCCCAAACGCAAAAATCAACAGCCCACCTACGTCTCTCGAGAAGAAATTCGATGAGCTAGTTGACATGGTGAAAACACTAGCCACCGGTCAAAAGACAATGGAGAGACAGATTGGTCGATGGTGATCAACAAGCAAGCGCACCTCAAGGAAGACCGCCGAGTTATACAGATAAAAACCCTAAGGCGGATATCAATGCTTGCACCGCCATCACACCTCAATGGGAGTATGGAGATGAGGAGTTGAATGCAACACCCTCGAAGCGGTAAGACAATGGACCGAAAAGATGTCGGAAGCAGTAGCCCCTCCCGACGCCATAAGTTCGTGGAGGGGCAATCAGAAATTAAATTCCAAAGAAGGTAACAGTGAGGAAGAGCTGAGTGATGATGATTTTTCGGGGGATAGTGATGAGGATGCTGAGAAGGGAAGTCAGGTAGCTGAACCCCTGACTAAAAAGAAAACTGAGAAGTTTGTCAGATGGAAGGATAAGGAGGATGAAGCCATTAAAAGTCAACCTATGATTAATCATTCGAAAACCCTTCCCTATCCGGCAAAGAAAAGAGAGAATACCCTAAACTCGACAAACAGTATGACGGAGTGAGGAAGATGCTTAGAGATACTATGGTGACTATGCCACCTTGCTGAGGTATTAACTGAGATGCCTAAGTGCTGTAAGTATCTTAAGGATGCCTGTGGAAGCAAAAAGAAGCTCAAGGAAATGGCGAGAGGAAGTGCTAAGAGAAGAGTGTTCAACGGTTTCACAGAGCGTTGCAATCAGCGAGGTGACCCGGACGACCTTCAATCTCCTGTGCGATTGAAGGCCACACGTTCCACAATGTCTTATGCGATTGAGGGCCTCTGTTAATGTAATGCCATTGAGCGTGCAGAGAGTCTCGGGCTGGACAAAAGGCTAAAGAGCGTCCCGTCTCTCTTCGCTTAGTGGACCGAACTAGCCGTTTAGCACCGGTTGTGTTAACAACGTCCTTATTCACGTTAAACATCTAGTTTTTCCAATCGATCGGGTCATCTTGGATTACCCGATCGACAAGGAGATGCCCACGATTCGGGCGGCCTTTCTTAAACACTTCGCCTCCACCATTGACTTCCCAACTCGCCAAATCACTCTGCGAAAGTAGGGGATACTTCCATTACCCTCGAGCAAGGAAAAAGTCTCATGGAAGCTTGAGCCGAGAGATCTCATTCATTGAAGCAATCTATGGGGATGAATTCGACCACGATGAAGAGCTCACGGAGATAGGATCCTGGATGTTATAATTCACGAGCAGGCAAGAATCATCAGTAGAGTTGTCTCAACAACTTGCGATCACGAGCCTATGAGTGAACGGAAAATCTGGATATTCCAGGGGATGAGCAAGAATGATTTGAAGGAGCTCAACCAGTGCAGACTTTAACCTCGCAGAGGAGGAAGTTTTAATGGGTAGTTGGGACGAAATAGAATTCTGGAAAGAAACTACTCATTGGGAGTTGGATGATTGGGAGCGGCTTGCAGAAGAGCTTGAAGAAGAAGAACTTAAGAAGATGGTTAAGCATAAGAAAGAACAAATGGAAGCTGACAGGAGGATTCCTCTAGATGATGTCATTCAATACCTTTCTGGGGTAACACCTCAGGAAGATGAGGTGTTTTTCACCAACCGGTCCAAGCTCACAAGGAAAAGGTGGTCCCTTAAAATCTAGTATAGAGCAACCACCTGCCGACTTAGAGTTGAAACCACTTCCATGAAGACCTAAAATACATCTTCCTTAAGGACGGTGATAAGTTGCCCTTGATCATCTCATCTAAACTCGAGCCGGAACAAGAAGCAGAATTAATTAAAGTGTTGGAGAAACATATCCTCGCGTTCGGATGGCAGGTGGGCGATATCAGAGGAATCAGCCCAGACGTGTGCATGCATAAGATCCGAACGGAGGAAGGAGCGAAAAAGGTCAGACAACCTCAAAGGAGGCTGAATCCGCACATGCAGGAGGTTGTCAAAAGGAGATCATCAAATGGCTTGACATGGGGATTATCTACGCCATCGCCGATAGTGAGTGGGTCGATCCTACTCAAGTTGTGCAAAAGAAGGAGGCATTCTTGTGGAGAGAAGAGCGAAAAAAGGGAAGAAGTTGCCTTACGCCTTGTGGTCAAGCTATAGAGTTTGCATTGATTATCGCAGAGTTAAATGAAGTCACCGCTAAGGATCATTTCCCCACGCCTTCATTGACCAACTTCTAGAAAGACCGAGTGGTCATAAGTATTATTGTTTCCTTGATGGATATTCGGTTATTTCCAGATAGCCATCGACCACTAATGACCAAGAGAAGACAACTTTTACCTGTCCCATCTGCACTTTTGCTTTTCGCAGAATGCCATTCGGCTTATGCAATGCACCCGCGACCTTTCAACGGTGCATGTTGGCCATTTTGATGGACTTGTGGAGAGCAAAGTGCATGGAGGTCTTCATGGATGACTTTTCGATCTATGGCGGCGACTTTGATGAAATCCTAAAGAATCTAGATATGGTACTCCAACGTTGTGTTGAGAAAAATCTGGTGCTTAAGCGGGAAAAGTGCCATTTTCTAGTCGAAGAAGGATTGTTTTGGGACACAAGGTGTCCAGGTGATGGTATTCAGTGGATAAAGCTAAAGTAGAAGCCATTGAGAGAATGTCGTACCAAGAAGGCAGTGAAGGAGGTACGAGGATTTCTAGGACATGTGGGCTTCTATCGGCGTTTCATTAAAGATTTTTCGACGATAGCAAAGCCGTTATCCAACTCTTTGAAAGAGGAAGTGGAGTTCTTGTTTGATGATGGGTGTAAGAAAGCTTTTAATAGCTTAAAGGATAAGCTAACCAGGTGCCCCCATTTTAATCGCGCCCATTGGACTCAACCTTTGAATTAATGTGCGATGCCTCTAACTACGCAGCATGGCGCGATTCTAGAGGCGAAATTGACAAAAGTTCAGCCGATTTACTATAAAGTGCCTGTTATAATTTTTGAATATTTCTAACTTAGATGGGAAACCGGGCTAGTTTTGGTTTGAATAACTTTCAAATTGTGGAACTTAGTGGAAGTTTATTATGGCTATGCACACACTACACGGGTGAACTTCTAAGTTATTGAATATACTTCATATTTGTATGGATGTTTATTTGTCTCGAGCTTGGTTTATGTTTTGTTTTACTCGAGGACGAGCAAAAGTTTAAGTGTGGGGGTGTTGTTTAGGGTCGATTTGTAGTGTTTTTTATGATATATTTTATATCAATTTCCCCCATATTCTTATGTTTTTCATAGAAATCGAGATTTATATTGAAATATTGAGCAAATGATGTTTTCAATAGTTAAATTGCAAAACGTAACGAATTATGTGCTTAAATTGTGATTTTATATTATTTTGGAATATCGTTACGCTTTGGTATGTTTTTCCTATATTGTAGATACACATTGTTGATGGAAAAGATGATTTTTAAAGAGATAAATCCGAATCAATCAGATTTATGGAAGAATAAAGAGAATAAGGAAGAAAATCGGAGTATTAATTGAGAGATAAATCAAAAGGAATCGACATCGGTAGCGGCGAGATGCAATGGGAACAAGTCGACGGAAAAAACATTTAAAACGTGCGAGAAAGTGGCTCGGTCGACCGAGCCATGTCATTCGATCGACCGAGTGGCGTCATTCGGTCGGTCAGCAGATTTTCGCGTATTTATCTTTTAGATCCGTCCTAAGTCGGTTACAGCCTCTATATAAACAGCAGCATTCGAGCAGAGACGATATATCATATAATACGCATTATTCATTCATTCAAAACCCTATCAGCCGCAATTTCCAAACCTAAAAAGAAGATGATTTCTTCCATCCCAACAATCATGATCACCAATATGATTGTTGGCTAAGCAATTCGCGGTGGGACAACGGATGAAACCGACCAACATCAACACCAACTAGAGAGATTTTTGCTACATGTTTAGTGAGTAAAGTTATAGTTTTTTATCAATTGGATATTGTTTTTTATCGTTTACGTTTTATTCGAATCGAGAGATCGATGAAACCATCTTTTACGCTTTGAATTTATATGAAAATATTGTTCAAGTTGTGACCTTTTTCAATTGATGCGATTGATTATGTTTCAAGAGATTGATCATAGTTAGTTGAGTAGGAGTATTAGAAATAATCTCGTGATCGTGTTTTGTATGTCGTTTTGTTTTACTTGAAAAAGAAAACGAAACCCTAGAATTCGCTTAGAGAAATTTAATCGAATTCGTGATTGATCGTTACTAAAAATTATATCTTTAGCTTGCCGTCTAGTTGGGGTTGGGTTGGTTGATTGGTGGATTCCCGTTGCCTTGCCGTTGTTTTAATTACTTGATAAATCGAATCATTAGTATAAATCGTTGATTGCTAAGTTAGTTGTTTTAAATTCTAGTTGTTAATTGTTAATTTTTTCCAATTTACTATTCATCGAAGTTCTGCTTCATCGTCGTTTTACTTTGTTCATATTTAGTTTAAACCCTAGTTTAGTTAATAATTGTGACATAATCGATAGAATAATTGTTCCTTGATCCGATAAACATTCCACTCCCTTAGGACGACCCGTTAACATCCTATACTACGATCCTTATACTTGGGGTGTTTCGGTATTATAAATTTAAAACTAGTTTTTACCGAACAGTTCACCAGTCTGGAAATCCCTTTCCGATACCAATGATGTGGTGCGCTTCTCGTGGATTTCCTATGGTTCGTCGGTACCTCGGGGATGTCGGTGGATTTGTGCATGACACCATTCGGTGGGTCGGTGGACCTGTGCTAGTATTTTGGCCATAACCTTCGGCTCCCGTGTCCGTTCCACGTGAAGTTCACCATTCTGGAAAGCCCTTTCCGATGCCAATGATGTGGTGTGCTTCTCGGGTATTTTCTGTGGTTCGTCGGTACCTCGGGGATGTCGGTGGATTTGTGCATGACCCCATTCGGTGGTTCGGTGGACCCGTGCTAGTATTTTGGCCATAACCTTCGGCTCCCGTGTCCGTTCCACATGCAGTTCACCATTCCGGAAAGCCCTTTCCGATGCCAATGACGTGGTGCACTTCTCGGGGATTTTCTATGGTTCGTCGGTACCTCGGGGATGTCGGTGGATTTGTGCATGACCCCATTCGGTGGTTCGGTGGACCCGTGCTAGTATTTTGGCCATAACCTTCGGCTCCCGTTTAAGTTCCACATGCAGTTCACCATTCTGGAAAGCCCTTTCCGATGCCAACGACGTGGTGTGCTTCTCGGGTATTTTTACCTCAGGGATGTCGGTGGATTTGTGCATGACCCCATTCGGTGGTTCGGGGGACCCGTGCTAGTATTTTGGCCATAACCTTTGGCTCCCGTGTCTGTTCCACGTTCAGTTCACCATTCTGGAAAGCCCTTTATGATGCCAACGACGTGGTGCGCTTCTCGGAGATTTCTGTGTCTTGTCGGTACCTCGGGGATGTCGGTGGATTTGTGCATGACCCCATTCGGTGGTTCGGTGGACCCGTGCTAGTATTTTGGCCATAACCTTCGGCTCCCGTATCCGTTCCGCGTGCAGTTCACCATTCTGGAAAGCCATTTCCGATGCCAACAAAGTGGTGTGCTTCTCGGGGATTTTCTACCTAGGGGATGTCGGTGGATTTGTGCATGACTCCATTCGGTGGTTCGTTGGACCCGTGCTAGTATTTTGGCCATAACCTTCGGCTCCCGTGTCCGTTTCATGTGGAGTTCACCATTCTGGAAAGACCTTTCCGATGCCAACGACGTGGTTTGCTTCTCGGGGATTTTCTGTGGTTCGTCGGTACCTCGGGGATGTCGGTGGATTTGTGCAATAACCCATTCGGTTGTTCGGTGGACCCGTGCTAGTATTTTGGGCATAACCTTCGGCTCCCTTGTCCGTTCCACGTGCAGTTCACCATTCAGGAAAGCCCTTTCTGATGCCAACGACGTGGTGTGCTTCTCGGGGATTTTCTTTGGTTCGTCGGTACCTCGGGGATGTCGGTGGATTTGTGCATGACCCCATTCGGTGGTTTGGTGGACCCGTTCTAGTATTTTTGCCCTAACCTTCGGCTCCCGTGTATGTTCCACATGTAGTTCAGTATTCATGAAAGCCCTTTCCGATGCCAACGACGTGGTGTGCTTCTCGGGGATTTTATACCTCACGGATGTCGGTGGATTTGTGCATGACCCCATTCGGTGGTACGGGGGACCCGTGCTAGTATTTTGGCCATAACATTTGGCTCCCGTGTCTGTTCCATGTTCAGTTCACCATTCTGGAAAGCCCTTTCCGATGCCAACGACGTGGTGCGCATCTCGGGGATTTTGGTGGTTCGCGGTACCTCGGGGATGTCGGTGGATTTGTGCATGACCCCATTCGGTGGTTCGGACCCGTGCTAGTATTTTGGCCATAACCTTCGGCTCCGTGTCCGTTCCACGTGCAATTCACCATCGAAAGCCCTTTCCGATACAAACGGCGTGGTGCGCTTCGTGGATTTTCGTGGTTCGCCGGTACCTCGGGATGTCGGTGGATTTGTGCATGACCACGAATTCGGTTGTTCGGTGGACCCGTGCTAGTATTTTGGCCATAACCTTCGGCTCCTTGTCCGTTCCACGCTCAGCCCACCATTCGAAAGCCCTTTCTGATGCCAACGACGTGATGTGCTTCTCGGGGATTTTCTGTGGTTCGTCGGTACCTCGGGCATGTCGGTGGATTTGTGCATGACCCCATTCGGTGGTTCGGTGGACCCATGCTAGTATTTTGGCCATAACCTTCGGCTCCCGTGTACGTTTCACGTACAGTTCACCATTATGGAAAGCCATTTCCGATGCCAACGACGTGCTGTGCTTCTCGGGCATTTTCTACCTCGGGGATGTCGGTGGATTTGTGCATGACTCCATTCGGTGGTTCGGTGGACCCGTGCTAGTATTTTGGCCATAACCTTCGGCTCCCGTTTCCGTTCCATGTGCAGTTCACCATTCTGGAAAGACTTTTCCGATGCCAACGACGTGGTGTGCTTCTTGGGGATTTTCTGTGGTTCGTCGGTACCTGGGGGATGTCGGTGAATTTGTGCATGACCCCATTCGGTGGTTCGGGGGAACCGTGCTAGTATTTTGGCCATAACCTTTGGCTCCGTGGTTCCGCCCACGTTCATTCACCATTCGAAAGCCCTTTCCGATGCCAACGACGTCTTTGTGCTTCTCGGGATTTTTGTGGTTCGTCGGTACCTGGGGGCGCCGGTGGATTTGTGCATGACTCCATTCGGTGGTTCGGTGGACCCGTGCTAGTATTTTGGCCATAACCTTCGGCTCCCGTGTCCGTTCCATGTGCAGTTCACCATTCTAGAAAGCCATTTCCGATGCCAACGATGTGGTGTGCTTCTCGGGGATTTTCTACCTCGGGGATGTCGGTGGATTTGTGCATGACCCCATTCGGTGGTTTGGTGGACCCGTGCTAGTATTTTGGCCTAAACCTTCGGCTCCTGTGTCCGTTCCACGTTCAGTTCACCATTCTGGAAAGCCCATTCTGATGCCAACGACGTGGTGTGCTTCTCGGGGAATTTATGTGGTTCGTCGGTACCTCGAGGATGTCGGTGGATTTGTGCATGACCCCATTCGGTGGTTCGGTGGACCCGTGCTAGTATTTTGGCCATAACCTTCGTCTCCCGTGTCTGTTCCACGTGCCGTTCACCATTTTGGAAAGCCATTTCCGATGCCAACGATGTGGTGCTCTTCTCGGGGATTTTCTACCTCGGGGATGTCGGTTGATTTGTGCATGACCCCTTCTCGGGGATTTTCTGTGGTTCGTCGGTACCTCGAGGATGTCGGTGGATTTGTGCATGACCCCATTCGGTGGTTCGGTGGACCCGTGCTAGTATTTTGGCCATACCCTTCGGGCTCCGTATGCGTTCCACGTCTGATTCTGAACCTCGAAAGCCATTTCCGATGCCAACGACGTGGTGCACTTCTCGGTCATTTTCTACCTTGGGGATGTCGGTGGATTTGTGCATGACCCCATTCGGTTGTTCGGTGGACCCGTGCTAGTATTTTGGCTATAACCTTCGGCTCCCGTTCCCGTTCCACGTGCAGTTCACCATTCTGGAAAGCCCTTTCTGATGCCAACGACGTGGTGCGCTTCTCGTGGATTTTCTGTGGTTCGTCGGTACCTCGGGGATGTCGGTGGATTTGTGCATGACCCCATTCGGTGGTTCGGTGCACACGTGCTAGTATTTTGGCCATAACCTTCGGCTCCCGTGTACGTTCCACGTACAGTTCACCATTATGGAAAGCCATTTCCGGTGCCAACGACGTGGTGCACTTCTCGGGCATTTTCTACCTCGGGGATGTCGGTGGATTTGTGCATGACCCCATTCGGTGGTTCGGTGGACCCGTGCTAGTATTTTGGCCATAACCTTCGGCTCCCGTGTAAGTTCCACATGCAGTTCACCATTCTGGAAAGCCCTTTCCGATGACAACGACGTGGTGTGCTTCTCGGGGATTTTCTACATCAGGGATGTCGGTGGATTTGTGCATGACCCCATTCGGTGGTTCGGGGGACCCGTGCTAGTATTTTGGCCATAACCTTTGGCTCCGGTGTCTGTTCCACGTTCAGTTCACCATTCTGGAAAGCCCTTTCCGATGCCAACGACGTGCTGTGCTTCTCGGGGATTTTTTGTGGTTCGTCGGTACCTCGGGTACGTCGGTGGATTTGTGCATGACTCCATTCAGCGGTTCGGTGGACCCGTGCTAGTATTTTGGCCATAACCTTCGGCTCCCGTGTCCTTTCCATGTGCAGTTCACCATTCTGGAAAGCCATTTCCGATGCCAACGACGTGGTGTGCTTCTTGGGGATTTTATGTGGTTCGTCGGTACCTCGGGGATGTCGGTGGATTTGTGCATGACCCCATTCGGTGGTTCGGTGGACCCGTGCTAGTATTTTGGCCATAACCTTCGGCTCCCGTGTCCGTTCCATGTGCAGTTCACCATTCTAGAAAGCCATTTCCGATGCCAACGACGTGGTGTGCTTCTCGGGGATTTTCTACCTCGGGGATGTCGGTGGATTTGTGCATGACCCCATTCGGTGGTTTGGTGGACCCGTGCTAGTATTTTGGCCTAAACCTTCGGCTCCCGTGTCCGTTCCACGTTCAGTTCACCATTCTGGAAAGCCCATTCTGATGCCAACGACGTGGTGTGCTTCTCGGGGAATTTATGTGGTTCGTCGGTACCTCGAGCATGTCGGTGGATTTGTGCATGACCCCATTCGGTGGTTCGGTGGACCCGTGCTAGTATTTTGGCCATAACCTTCGTCTCCCGTATGCATTTCGCTCGTGCGCTTCACCATTCGGAAAGCCATTTCCGATGCCAACGATGTGGTGCTCTTCTCGGGATTTTCTACCTCGGGATGTCGGTTGATTTGTGCATGACCCTTCTCGGGATTTTCGTGGTTCGTCGGTACCGGAGGATGTCGGTGGATTTGTGCATGACCCCATTCGGTGGTTCGGTGGACCCGTGCTAGTATTTTGGCCATACCCTTCGGCTCCCGTGTACGTTCCACGTACAGTTCACAATTCTGGAAAGCCATTTCCGATGCCAACGAAGTGGTGCACTTCTCGGTCATTTTCTACCTTGGGGATGTCGGTGGATTTGTGCATGACCCCATTCGGTGGGTCAGTGGACCCGAGCTAGTATTTTGACCATAACCTTCGGCTCCCGTGTCCGTTTGTTGGGAGGATTTTGCATCATAAAAACAAAAGAAAATTTATAAACCTATACTTAACATGCAAACTAACTCCTAACCGACCAAATATCGGGTAGTTGATAGCACAGTAGGGTAAGTACAGGGTCGATCCACAGGGAAAAGGGATGTTGAATCTAATCTAATTAATTCTTCTTTATTAACTAAACCTAAACCTAAACTAAAACAGAAAAGTAACTAGACAGAGGATTGTCAGTCCAAAGCCAGGAAAGATAATTGCGAACAAACAGAAAATAAAACTATATCTATGAAAGCAATAAAACTAACTATCATTGAACAAACATGAACAAACCAAGATCAACCAATTTCCAACAACCATCACCCCACCGAAGGAAATAAGATTAACACACATTCATTCACAAGTTATCTTGGATTATTATCTTTTCTAATTAAGCGTTTCCTCTTCCGATTTATCACGCCATTAATTAGTTTACCTTCCGGTCTTAACTAATATCGATATAAATCAAAGATATGGATTGAATCCTAACCTAACAACATTATCCCTCAACTTCCGTTTGTTGGAGTAATTATTGTCAATCTCCCTCACGATAATCTAGTGAATCTATTAACTTCCGTTATCTAAATTCGATTAACATAAAGCATACAAAACATGAAAGAGAACAAGAACAACGTAATGAAATAAACACATGAACAATCTCATCTTTCCGGTAACGGTGATATCCCTCAATTCCAATCTAAGATAATCTTGCATCGAATTAATTAAATTGTGATCCTCTCGTAAACCTAGATATTTAACCTACTTAACTTCCGTTATGTATAGATTAAAAATCTAATCTTTCCTATGGTGATCTAAACTACACCGACTTCCGCCATACGGTAGCATCAAATCATACAATCATCTTTCGATATAAAATTGCACGATACAAATAAACATAGGAAACGAAACAATTATAATTAAAACTTACAAAATCATCCATGAATCAAATTAAAGTGCTGCGAAAACAGTGTCTCCATGGTTGCTCCATGGATGAAAGCTCCAAGCCTTCATCATAATTCGAACAAGAAAAGAAAACGAAACGAAAAATAAAACCTAATCTAACCCGATCACCCGAGCACAAGGCTCGGGTGACCGCCATGGAAGCCTCAGAAAATAAGGTGTTCTTGCGGCTGCTGTGTGTAAAATTCGATATGGTATGATATTAGGGTTGAAAAACTGCTGCTATTTATAGAAAATCAGAGGCGGTTGCTACAGTAACGGTGCCGGACGCCCGTCCATAAGGTCGGACGCCCGTTCACTATTTTCAGCAACAGTATCCAAACTTGTAACGCTCATATCTCGGGCCTCGTAAGTCGGAATGGAGTGATTCAAAATCCTGTAGAATCCTCCCTTCAAGACCTACAACTCTTCTCTTGAGGTCCAGAGTCAAATCGGTTGTTATCATATCAAGAACTTCGTTGCAAGGTCGTCACTACCCGGAATCCTGATTTTCTGACATTTATCTTGCTTGATTTCTCTTCCACTCGAATTTATCTCTTTAAAATCATCCTTTCCATCAACAATGTGTATCTACAATGTAGGAAAAACATACCAAAGCATAACACAATCCTAAAATAATATAAAATCATGATTTAAACACATAAATCGCTACGTTTTGCAATTTAACCTATTAGAAACACCATTTACTCAATTAATCGATTATAAGCTCGATTTCTATGAAAATCCTAAGAATATGGGGAATATTGACATAAAATATATCCTTATAAAACGTATAAAATCACCCTTAACACCGTTCCAGGTGAAGTTCACCATTCTGGAAAGCCCTTTCCGATGCCAATGATGTAGTGTGCTTCTCGGGTATTTTATGTGGTTCGTCGGTACCTCGGGGATGTCGGTGGATTTGTGCATGACCTCATTCGGTGGTTCGGTGGACCCGTGCTAATATTTTTCCCATAACCTTCGGCTCCTGTGTCTGTTCCACGTGCAGTTCACCATTCTGGAAAGCCATTTCCGATGCCAACGACGTAGTGTTCTTCTCGGGGATTTCCTACCTCGGGGATGTCGGTGGATTTGTGCATGACCCCGTTCGGTGGTTTGGTGGACCCGTGCTAGTATTTTGGCGATAACCTTCGGCTCCCGTGTCCGTTCAACGTGCAGTTCACCATTCTAGAAAGCCCTTTCCGATGCAAACGACGTGGTGTGCTTCTCGGGGATTTTCTGTGGTTTTTCGGTACCTCGGGGATGTCGGTGGATTTGTGCATGACCCCATTCGGTGGTTCGGTGGACCCATGCTAGTATTTTTGCCATAACCTTCGGCTCCCGTGTCCGTTCCACGTGCAGTTCACCATTCTGGAAAGCCCTCTCCGATGCCAACGATGTGGTGTGCTTCTCAGGGATTTTCTGTGGTTCGTCGGTACCTCGGGGATGTCGGTGGATTTGTGCATGACCCCATTCGGTGGTTCGGTGGTTCGGTGGACCCGTGCTAGTATATTTGCCATAACCTTCGGCTCCCGTATCCGTTCCACGTGCAGTTCACCATTCTGGAAAGCCATTTCCGATGTCAACAACGTGGTGTGCTTCTCGGCGATTTTCTACATCGGGGATGTCGGTGGATTTGTGCATGATCCCATTCGGTGGTTTGGTGGACCCGTGCTACTATTTTGGCCATAACCTTCAGCTCCCGTGTCCGTTCCACGTGCAGTTCACCATTCTAGAAAGCCCTTTCCGATGCCAACGACGTGTTGTGCTTCTCGGGGATTTTCTGTGGTCTTTCGGTACCTAGGGTATGTCGGAGGATTTGTGCATGACCCCATTCGGTGGTTCGGTGGACCCATGCTAGTATTTTGGCCATCACCTTCGGCTCCCGTGTCCATTCGACGTCGCGATTCACCATTCGGAAAAACCTTTCCGATGCCGGCGGCGTGTGGTGCGCTTCTCGGGGATTTTCTACCTCGGGGATGTCGGTGGATTTGTGCATGACCCCAATCGGTTGTTCGGTGGACCCGTGCTAATATTTTGGCCATAACCTTCGGTTCCCGTGTCTATTCCACGTGCAGTTCATAATTCTGTAAAGCCCTTTCCGATGCCAATGATGTGGTGCACTTCTCAGGGATTTTCTATGGTTCGTCGGTACCTCGGGGATGTCGGTGGATTTGTGCATGACCCCATTCGGTGGTTAGGTGGACCCGTGCTAGTATTTTGGCCATAACCTTCGGCTCCCGTATCCGTTCCACGTGCAGTTCACCATTCTGGAAAGCCATTTCCGATGCCAACAATGTGGTGTGCTTCTCGAGGATTTTCTACCTCGGGGATGTCGGTGGATTTGTGCATGACCCCATTCGGTGGTTCGGTGGACCCGTGCTAGTTTTTTAGCCATAACCTTCAGCTCCCGTGTCCGTTCCACATGCAGTTCACCATTCTGGAAAGCCCTTTCCGATGCCAACGACGTGGTGTGCTTCTCGGGGATTTTCTGTGGTTCGTCGGTACCTCGGGGATGTCGGTGGATTTGTGCATGACCCCATTCGGTGGACCCGTGCTAGTATTTTGGCCATAACCTTCGGCTCCGTGTCCGTTCCACGTGCAGTTCACCATTCTGGAAAGCCCTTTCCGATGCCAACAACGTCTTTGTGCTTCTCGGGATTTTCTTGTGGTTCGCCGGTACCTCGGGGGCGTCGGTGGATTTGTGCATGACCCGATTCAAAGGTTCGTGGACCCGTGCTAGTATTTTGGCCATAACCTTCGCTCCCGTGTCCGTTCCACGTCGCGATTCACCATTCTCGAAAGCCCTTTCCGATGCCAACGATGTGGTGCGCTTCGGGATTTTACGTGGCTTGTCGGTACCTCGGGGATGTCGGTGGATTTGTGCATGACCCCATTCGGTGGTTCGGTGGACCCGTCGGGTATTTTGAAATAACCTTCGGCTCCCGTATCCGTTCCACGTGCAGTTCACCATTCTGGAAATCCATTTCCGATGCCAACAACGTGGTGTGCTTCTCGAGGATTTTCTACCTCGGGGATGTCGGTGGATTTGTGCATGACTCCATTCGGTGGTTCGGTGGACCCGTGCTAGTATTTTGGCCATAACCTTCGGCTCCCGTGTCCGTTTAAGGTGCAGTTCACCATTCTGGAAAGACCTTTATGATGCCAACGACGTGGTGTGCTTCTCGGGGATTTTCTGTGGTTCGTCGGTACCTCGGGGATGTCGGTGGATTTATGCATGACCCAATTCGGTTGTTCGGCGGACCCGTGCTAGTATTTTGGCCATAACCTTCGGCTCCCGTGTCCGTTCCACGTGCAGTTCACCATTCTGGAAAGCCCTTTCTGATGCCAACGACGTTGTATGCTTCTCGGGGATTTTCTGTGGTTCGTCGGTACCTCGGGGATGTCAGTGGATTTGTGCATGACCCCATTCGGTGGTTCGGTGGTTCGGTGGACCTGTGCTAGTATTTTGGCCATAACCTTCGGCTCCCAAGTAAGTTCCACATGCAGTTCACCATTCTGGAAAGTCCTTTCCGATGCCAACGACGTAGTGTGCTTCTCGGGGATTTTCTACCTCAGGGATGTCGGTGGATTTGAGCATGCAGCCATTCGGTGGTTCGGGGACCCGTGCTAGTATTTTGGCCATAACCTTTGGCTCCCGTGTCTGTTCCACGTTCAGTTCACCATTCTGGAAAGCCCTTTCCGATGCCAACGACGTGGTGAGCTTCTCGGGGATTTTTTGTGGTTCGCGGTACCTCGGGGATGTCGGTGGATTTGTGCATGACCCCATTCGATGGTTCGGTGGACCCGTGCTAGTATTTTGGCCATAACCTTGGGCTCCGTGTCCGTTCCGCACGATTCACTCGACCTGGAAAGCCCTTTCCGATACCAATGACGTGGTGTGCTTCTCATGGATTTTCTATGGTTCGTCGGTACCTCGGGGATGTCGGTGGATTTGTGCATGACACCATTCGGTGGTTCCGTGGACCCGTGCTAGTATTTTGGCCATAACCTTTGGCTCCCGTGTCCGTTCCACGTGAAGTTCACCATTCTGGAAAGCCCTTTCCGATGCCAATGATGTGGTGTGCTTCTCGGGTATTTTCTGTGGTTCATCGGTACCTCGGGGATGTCGGTGGATTTGTGCATGACCCCATTCGGTGGTTCGGTGGACCCGTGCTAGTATTTTGGCCATAACCTTCGGCTCCCGTGTCCGTTCCACATGCAGTTCACCATTCCGGAAAGCCCTTTCCGATGCCAATGACGTGGTGCGCTTCTCGGGGATTTTCTGTGGTTCGTCGGTACCTCGGGGATGTTGGTGGATTTGTGCATGACCCCATTCGGTGGTTCCGTGGACCCGTGCTAGTATTTTGGCCATAACTTTCGGCTCCCGTTTAAGTTCCACATGCAGTTCACCATTCTGGAAAGCCCTTTCCGATGCCAACAATGTGGTGTGCTTCTCGGGGATTTTTACCTCAGGGATGTCGGTGGATTTGTGCATGACCCCATTCGGTGGCACGGGGGACCCGTGCTAGTATTTTGGCCATAACCTTTGGCTCCGTGGTCATTCCACGTTCGATTCACCATTCGAAAGCCTTTCCGATGCCAACGACGTGGTGCGCTTCTCGGGGATTTCTGTGGCTTGTCGGTACCTCAGGGATGTCGGTGGATTTGTGCATGACCCCATTCAGTGGTTCGGTGGACCCGTGCTAGTATTTTGGCCATAACCATCGGCTCCCGTATCCGTTCCACATGCAGTTCACCATTCTGGAAAGTCATTTCCGATGCCAACAACGTGGTGTGCTTCTCGGGGATTTTCTACCTAGGGGATGTCGGTGGATTTGTGCATGACTCCATTCGGTGGTTCGTTGGACCCGTGCTAGTATTTTGGCCATAACCTTCGGCTCCCGTGTCCGTTTCATGTGCAGTTCACCATTCTGGAAAGACCTTTCCGATGCCAACGACGCGGTGTGCTTCTCGGGGATTTTCTGTGGTTCGTCGGTACCTCGGGGATGTCGGTGGATTTGTGCATGACCCCATTCGGTTGTTCGGTGGACCCGTGCTAGTATTTTGGCCATAACCTTCGGCTCCCATGTATGTTCCACATGCAGTTCACCATTATGGAAAGCCCTTTCCGATGCCAACGATGTGGTGTGCTTCTCGGGGATTTTATACCTTAGGGATGTCGGTGATTTGTGCATGACCCCATTCGGTGGTACGGGGGACCCGTGCTAGTATTATGGCCATAACCTTTGGCTCCCGTGTCTGTTCCACGTTCAGTTCACCATTCTGGAAAGCCCTTTCCGATGCCAACGACGTGGTGCGCTTCTCGGGGATTTTTGTGGTTCGCGGTACCTCGGGGATGTCGGTGGATTTGTGCATGACCCCATTCGGTGGTTCGGTGGACCCGTGCTAGTATTTTGGCCATAACCTTCGGCTCCCGTGTCCGTTCCACGTGCAATTCACCAGTCTGGAAAGCCCTTTCCGATACAAACGACATGGTGTGCTTCTCGTGGATTTTCTGTGGTTCGTCGGTACCTCGGGGATGTCGGTGGATTTGTGCATGACCTCATTCGGTTGTTCGGTGGACCCGTGCTAGTATTTTGGCCATAACCTTTGGCTCCCTTGTCCGTTCCACATGCAGTTCACCATTCTGGAAAGCCCTTTCTGATGCCAACGACGTGGTGTGCTTCTCGGAGATTTTTGTGGTTCGTCGGTACCTCGGGGATGTCGGTGGATTTGTGCATGACCCCATTCGGTGGTTCGGTGGACCCATGCTAGTATTTTGGCCATAACCTTCGGCTCCCGTGTACGTTCCACGTACAGTTCACCATTATGGAAAGCCATTTCCGATGCCAACGACGTGGTGTGCTTCTCGGGCATTTTCTACCTCGGGGAAGTCGGTGGATTTGTGCATGACTCCATTCGGTGGTTCGGTGGACCCGTGCTAGTATTTTGGCCATAACCTTCGGCTCCCGTGTCCATTTCATGTGCAGTTCACCATTCTGGAAAGACCTTTCCGATGCCAACAACGTGGTGTGCTTCTCGGGGATTTTCTGTGGTTCGTCGGTACCTCGGAGATGTCGGTGGATTTGTGCATGACCCTATTCGGTTGTTCGGTGGACCCGTGCTAGTATTTTGGCCATAACCTTCGGCTCCCGTGTCCGTTCCACGTGCAGTTCACCATTCTGGAAAGCCCTTTCTGATGCCAACGGCGTGAGTGCGCTTCGCTGATTTTTTTACGTGGTTCGTCGGTACCTCGGGGATGTCGGTGGATTTGTGCATGACCCCATTCGGTGGTTCGGTGCACCCGTGCTAGTATTTTGGCCATAACCTTCGGCTCCCGTGTACGTTCCACGTACAGTTCACCATTATGGAAATCCATTTCCGGTGCCAACGACGTGGTGCACTTCTCGGGCATTTTCTACCTCGGGGATGTCGGTGGATTTGTGCATGACCCCATTCGGTGGTTCGGTGGACCCGTGCTAGTATTTTGGCCATAACCTTCGGCTCCCGTGTCCGTTCCACGTGAAGTTCAAAATTCTGGAAAGCCCTTTCCGATGCCAATGATGCGGTGTGATTCTCGGGTATTTTCTATGGTTCGTCGGTACCTCGGGGATGTCGGTGGATTTGTGCATGACCCCATTCGGTGGTTCGGTGGACCCGTGCTAGTATTTTGGCCATAACCTTCGGCTGGCGTGTCCGTTCCACATGCAGTTCACCATTCCGGAAAGCCCTTTCCGATGCCAATGACGTGGTGTGCTTCTCGGGGATTTTCTGTGGTTCGTCGGTACCTCGGGGATGTCGGTGGATTTGTGCACGACCCCATTCGGTGGTTCGGTGGACCCGTGCTAGTATTTTGGCCATAACCTTCGGCTCCCGTGTAAGTTCCACATGCAGTTCACCGTTCTGGAAAGCCCTTTCCGATAGCAACGATGTGGTGTGCTTCTCGGGGATTTTCTACCTCAGGGATGTCGGTGGATTTGTGCATGACCCCATTCGGTGGTTCGGGGGACCCATGCTAGTATTTTGGCCATAACCTTTGGCTCCCGTGTCTGTTCCACGTTCAGTTCACCATTCTGGAAAGCCCTTTCCGATGCCAACGACGTGCTGTGCTTCTCGGGGATTTTTTGTGTTAGGAACATTTTATTATGTTTTGATGATGGCCATACTAGCTGTTATAGCAAGCTTTGAAATAAGTTAGAACTCAGATAAGTCTTTACTTAGAGTCCGACATGTTGTATAAGTTGAGTCGAGACAAGTATTGTACTAGTTGGTAGGACGGCAAAGCAAAAGCAGATATTTGGCAAAGTGAAGCCAAAGAAAGCACCAAAGAGAGAAGTAATGAAGACATTATGGTCCGACTTATAACCAAGGAAGTCTGTGATGACATTGGATAAGTCTAAGTTATGTTTTTAAGTGATGAAACTCAATGTTCAAATATGGTGTACACTGGTCTCACCCAAATCAAGGATCAGTGAAGTACAAAGACTCTCCTAATACTAGAACAAAGAAGGAAACAGTGAATCGGCTGACTAGACTGACCTTCGGCAAAGTGAAAACAAAATAGCGAAGACTAACGGCTAAGTCAGAAGGCTCACTCGACCGTTCTAAAAATGGCGAAGTAACACTTACCAGATCAGATTTGATATATGTTGAAGATACAGAAGATCATGCATTAAATGCACAATCAATAGAGGATCAATCAAGGATTTGGTTTTCTGCTATACGCTTGAAGAAAGAATCCGATCACCAAATCAAGGAGAATACAATTAAGGGGAATCAAGAATAAAATCAAGGATTATTCCTCATTAATATAGCCAACGGATGGAATTTCAAAACCAAAGTTACTCAAGGCTATAAATAGAAGGCATTGATGTAAAAACAAACAACGATTGAAAAGAAAAAATCAAGCGAAAACTCACAATTTGAAAAGCCCTCTCTCAACTTACAAGGATACATCTAGTGATCAACTCAAATATCGAAACTACAAAGTCATACTCAGGCCGAGATTGATCAAGCAAGTGTGTGAATCACATTCACATCAAACTGAAGCAACTGAATCATAAGCAATCTGAGAAGGAGTTGAATCTGTGATAGCTGTTGAAGGATCTTGATCTTAAGGAGCTTCAAAGGGAAGACTGAATCACTAAAGCTGTTGCATTCAAGGAGTGATAGTCTTGTAGATTGTGAAGCTTGGGAAGCCAAGGACAATCATACTATTGTATCAGTGAAAACAATAGTGAATTCCTCCAATCATCATAGGAGAAGAGTGGATTAAGGGATTGCACCACCCTGAACCACTATAAGCCTTGTGTCAATTTAATTTCTACAATTTACTTTACAGCATTCATTTAATTTGCATACATCAAATTTTACATCTGTGACTGTCTAAACAGATTTGAAAACAATATAGTAAGAAGGGACTTATCCGCTGCCCAAAAGCTTTTAAACAAAAGAAAAGTTTTTCAAACTCCACTATAGTCATTCACCCCCCCCTCGACTATAGTTTCACCCTTCTCTGGGACCAACAATTGGTATCGGAGCAAAGTTCCTAATATCGAACTGCTCGAGATCTAATTTCTGGTAACAATGAGATCACATATTTTCAAAGTAGTTTTCAAATCTGAGTTTTTACATACACTTACATTTATATCTTCAATTGCACTGATGGATTCCTCAACCTTCTTGTCAAAAGTACCTATGTTTAATGTTAACAATTTTGATGAATATAAAATAAGAATGTTATCTCATCTTGCAGCAACTCGTGAAGAGATGCTGGATGTAATCAATGATGGACCAATCAAAATCACTATGGTGGTAAGCACAGGAGCAGATCAAGGAAAGGAAATTGACAAACCTAAAAAGGATTGGACCTAAGATGACAGGAGAAGAGCAAATCTGGACTTTGTTGCAAAAGACATGATCTTGAAGACCCTAGACAGCAACATGTTCATGAGAATCAAAGACTGCAAAATAGCAAAGGAGATGTGGGACAAGCTATCATTGATAAATGAAGGATCCAAGCGATTAAAGAAAACAAATTGTCTCATTTGCAAAACAGAAATTTGAGAACTTTAAAATGAAGGCTGGTGAATCCATTGATCAAATGGACAACAGATTCTCAAGCATCATCAGTGAATTACAACAGCTTGGACACATATATCCCCAGACAGAAGTATGCTTGATGATCTTGAGAGGACTACCTGAAAGATGGAAGATCATAACATCAGTAATCAGAGGAACAACAAATCTTGCAAGCACTGACACCCTGACACTGATGTCCCAATTAAAAGCTCATGAATTCGAATTGAACGGCGAAGATGGTGCTCCGGTAGAGACACACAAAATCACTGCATTAGCTGCATCCCAGCAAAGTAACTTTGCCGTATGCATCAGCAAAGAGACACATGAACTAAAAGAACAGGTAGCTTTATTAGTTAAACGCTTTGACAGGTTTAAAAAGAAACCATTCAAAGGAAATTCTTCGTCAAACAAAAAGTCAAGCTCAAACAGAGACATGAAGAAGAAAGATGAAGAATACAGATGCTTCAACTGCAACAAGAAAGGTCACTTCAAGGCTGATTGTCCTGAAGAGAATGACAAAGATGATGAAAAGAAGAAATATAGAGCATCCGAAAAGAAAAGAGCAAGAAGGCACTTAAAGCGAGAATCCAAAGTGAGTGAAAGCATGAAGAATCATCCTGGTAATGACTCGCAGACGATAGTGATGAAGAAGACAGCTCAGAAAATGAAAAGGCATGCCTATGCCTCATGACCAAAGAATTGGATGAAGATAAAAGTGATAGCTCAGACACTGAGGGAACAAGCCTATGTTTAATGGCTAAAGAATCAGATGAAACTGAGGTAACATCTAGTTCCTGTTCTTCATCTAATGCATCCACATCTAACACTGCACAATCCTCTAGTCTCCCATTAGATACAATGACTCTAGTCCAAAATCTCATGACTAAATTTGATGAAATTGAAAAGAATCATGAAATTCTCGAAAAGGGCAAGGATCTAAGAAAAGAGAATAAGAGGTTAAAGAAAGAACTGATAAAGCAAAAGTCGAATTAACTAGTAAGGAGACCTACTTAAATGATCAACAAAAAGCGGATGATCATACATCCATTACTAACAGATCGCTTAAGAAAATCTCCTCACCAAAGAAGTATATCCATCGCACCACTAAAAGCACCACTTACAAACCCTCAAAAAGGTTTGGATCCGGATCCGGTCTTGGCTACAACAAATCGAGATGAAAGTAGGAATAATGGTCAACACCATTCTAAATTCGAACCACTTGTGGACCAAAATTTAGAAAGGGGATGGACCATGATTCCAACAGATCATCCTGTTCGGTGAAGTCAAAACCCAGTGTAGTGAAACGGCAAATCAAATCCTCATTCCAGTCAATCAAGAACAACAGCCATCTGAAAGGTAAAGGCAGACTTTACCTCTCAGAGGATGATTGGAATGTGGCACCTCCAAAATACAAGAGGAAACCATTTCACAAAATGCATCACATGTTTAAGAAAAACCAATCTGTTCCTAGGCACATGAAGCAAGAAAGGTTTCCTACTGCATATTGGAAAGTGAAGAAGGATTTAAATGCACCAAAAGGTGGAGAAAAGTAACAGAATACCATCAGTAAAAATACTAGGAGCTATTCTGCCATGCCTTACACATATGAAGTTGATGACTTCAATTATCCAAAAAGAAGACTTTTGGATACACCATTGGTATGGGAGGCATGATTGCTAATGTATGGACCCAAACAAGTGTTGGGTACCTAAACTTAATTAATCTATTTTGTAGGATGTCTGGTACATAGACAGTGGATGTTCCAGACACATGACAGGAAACAAGAAATGGCTCACTGATTTCAAAGCTTTTGATGGACCCAAAGTCACATTTGGAGGTAAAGAAAACCCTAGCAAGATTAAGGGGGAAGGCACAATACTCAAGAAAATTCTAAAGATCCAAAATGTGGCATATGTCAAGGGACTTAACTTCAATCTGATGAGCATCAGTCAATTCTGTGACAAAGGCTACAATGTGCACTTCAACAAAGAAGGATGCAAAGTGATTCACAACAAACCAACACAAGAGTTCTTGCGTGTAGAAGACAAGACAACATGTATGTGGTGGATGGAAAACAACCAAGGCGTAAAAACATGTCTACTTGTCAAAAATAAACAATCAACAAGTTTGGATTTGGCATGTAAGATTAAATCACCTAAATTTCAAGACCATAAACAAACTATCAAGGAGCAAGTTAGTTGAAGGCCTGCAGAGATCACATTCAAGAAAGAAAGTCTATGTGATGCTTGTCGAAAGGAAAACAAATAAAAAGTTCATTCAAGTCAAAGCCTCATCAATCTACAACAAGAGTTCTACATCTATTACACATGGACTGTTTGGACCACTCACACCAAGTAAGTGTGAGTGGTAAGAAATATACTCTTTGTAGTGGTGGATGACTTCTCAAAGTTCACCTGACCATTTTCATGAACAAGAAGAAAGAAACACTCAAGAAGCTGCCATATTTGGCTTGAAGACTCTGAATGAAAAAAGAGCTAAAGATTATCAAGATTAGATCGATAGAGGCACCGAATTTCTAAATGAAATTATCGTAACCAATTGTGAAGAAAATGGAGTGTTACATCAACTATCTCAAGCAGTAGAACTCCACAACAAAATGGTGTAGCAGAAAGAAGAAACAGAACCATCAAGGAAGCAAATGACAATGATAGCGAAAGCATGCTTACCAAAGAGATTCGGGTGAAGCGGCTAACACAAAGATGCCATACACAAAACAGATCAATCATCAACAAACATCATGGAAAGACTCCATATGAAATATGGAATGGTAGAAAACCCAATATCTCATATTTTCATATGTTTGGATCAAAATGTTTTGTCTTAAACAGAATCACCAGATACCTTTGATGAGAAGGTCGATGAAGCAATCTTCATGGGATAGTCGACACCAACAAAGCATTTAGAGTACTCAATAAAAGAAACTTGGTGATTGAAGAATCAATACATGTAGTTTTTTATGAACCAAATACAAATGGTGAAGATCTTCAAGATCAAGAAGAGAAAGCAAAGACAAAGGAAATTTATACAAATGCAACCATACCAAATGACATTATGGTGATTTTATACGATTTATAACGCTATATTTTATGATATTTTCCCCGTATTTGTATAAATTGCATAAGAAACGAGTGTTTAATGGAATTATTGAGTAGATGAGTTTTTTAAATGAGTTAATCGCTAAACAAAGTTAATTTATGTGTTTTAATTGTGATTTTATGATTATTTGGACGATATTACATTTTGCGATGTTTTTATGTGTTGTAGATACATGTTCGAGGCTCAAAAGATGACCAAAAG